>PVLA01005949.1:0-134625 GCA_004027455.1 Hydrochoerus hydrochaeris
TCTCTCTCTCTCTCTCTCTCTCTCTCTCTCTCTCTCTCTCTTACCCCTTATTTTGTTTCTCTTTTTTCTCTTCCCTTCTTTCTTTTCTTAAGTTATTCCTAGTTTAGAAACTGTCCACATAACCCCATTTAGAATGAAAAATTGTGATAGTGTAACAGTAGCTATAAGGGTTACTACGATTACCCTAGAAACAAATTAACAGTAAAAAGCACACAATCGACAACACTGTCTGGTGTGATCCAGAGAGAGTTTGGGCCAAGTTCATAAAAAGTGTTTCTGCAGAGAATATTTTTATATGGAAATTGAGGTGTGTTTAGGAAAACAATTATCCAAAACATTTTGTTTGTTTGTTTGTTTGTTTTACCAGAAATTAGTCAAGAAGATTCTCTTTTTAGTATTATTAATGAGCTCAAAGGAAGTGACACCTATACAAGGACCACTCAGGAGACAAAAGATTTATCTTCTCTTCCTCTAAAGCTGAAAAATTATTTCAAATTTAGCCCAAATAAAATAATAAATTTTCTGTGACACAAAAAGCATTTTCCCACTAATTCTTTATGGAGTATTTTTTAGAATTCTGCTCAATAATTCTGCCCAATGAAATTGAGATTTTTGACTACAGTGGTAAACTGAAATTTTTACTTTGCCTCTATACATAAAATTGTAATGCAGCTACAATTATTTAATTTGAAGTTAATACTTTTTAAAATTTGGATTCATTTCAGAAATTTATCAACTTGAGTTTCTGTTTAAAATGAATTTTTGATTTATTATTTCTATTCATTTGTTTTATTTTGTCCACTGTAGCTTATGAGATTCTTGGAGGTTTTGTTGTGGTGGTTGTTGTTTTTTGCTTTTTGGGGGGACTGGGGATCAAACTCATGACCACACACTTGCCAGCCAGGTGCTTATGTCACTGAGCTAAATCCCCAACCCATTTATGAGATTCTTAATATTTTCCTGGGAATGATCCATACTGTAGTGCTTGAATGTAAGATTTCCTAACAATATTTACTATTATGAAGTTAATTGTGTCTTCCAAAGTTGATATGCTGATTTTGTAATCTGCTACTATACTATATTTGGAAATAGCCCTTTAAAAAGGAAAGGTTAAGGATGAACTATCGTAACTATCATAAGGATTTCACCTTAATTCAATAGGACTTATATTCTAACAAAAGGAAGAAACAACATAATTTTCCCTCTGACTTTGACAAAGAAAAGTTCATGTGAGAACAAAAAGAGAATGGGGCTGTCTATAATCTAGGAGTAGAAGTTTCATTGGTACCTTGACCTTGGAATCTCTGTCTCCAGGATTATAAGAAAACAAATTTCTATTATTTAAGCCCCTCAACTTAGGAAATTCTTTTATCACAGACTGTATGAACTCCAAACCCATGTGTTCCATATATTATGAGATATACTTGTGGAGCTAACCTTATAGAATATTGTAAAAACCCAGAGGGAGGGCAAAAATTGAGGGAAAATATTGTGTCTCTCAAAAACATAAACACATTTCCAAGCCAGGTATATAGCTCAGTGGCACAGCACCTGGATGGGAAGTACAAGGCAGAGTTTGATTCCTGGTTTAAAAAAATTGTAAGTACAATAAGCTTCAAATTTAAGGAAACTTGTCACTTTCATCGTTATTTCACGTTTATATCCTAAAAATGTGCAACATTGGAAACTAACTCCTCTTGCTCTTACTGCATTGGAAAGAGAATTATAAGATTTAGATAAAACTAGGCTTAGCAACACCAGGGAGGAGAGGGAATCGTCAAAGTTTGAACTTGTTCTCAAATGGCTTCTTTTCATTCAAGTGCAGAGATTTTTTAAAATTTTAAACAGAAAAGATAAAAGATAATGATAAATAAGTTTCAAAACAGGTTATTAGGAGGGTAACGATAATCAACACATTGTGCTTTGCTATATTCATAGTAATCTTAATCTTAGAATATGGTAGTATATTTAGAATTTATCATGTACTCTATTAAATCATAAACTTAAAAATATAATTAAATAAATTATAAATTTATTAAAATTTATATTCTATTTATATTATATATTCTATATATAATTATATGTTAATTATAAATATATAAATTATGTATAATTATAAATTATGTATTATATAAAATACCATTTATAAAGATATAAACTCAAAGTTGGTCTATGATCCATTTACATGAAGAAGCCTCCTTTAGGGGAAAATTGCATTGTATTCACCTCTTCCCACAAAACGTGTAATATCCTTGAAAAGTAGTGAAAGCCATAATACAGCCGTTTTTCTTGGCTTAACAAAGTACTGCACACTGTTCCTTTCTTCATTTTCTGTCCTTTGTATGCACCCAGAGAGTCTTTAAGAAGCTCTTGGTTGACCAGTAAACCGTGCAGCTTGAGAGGCCTTCGCAGTGCATTCTGGGCCCTCACCTAGTGCAGCACGAGCCAAGGGCCACGAGGCTGCTGCATCGGACCAGGCTCAGTCTGAAAGAAACTGAGTCAGCCAGACCTGGACTAAACTAACAGATGGTGCTATTACACAGGTAACACGGGCGATAATGCACCCAGGAATTGTTATCAGGACTTCCTGTTAGTGATAATCAGCTCAAACACTAGCCTTCTCTGTATTGCCATGAGATGCTTTGACGCTGAGGGCAGAAACAAGGGCTGAAGATTAAAACACGGCCACGCCCACTGCGCACGTGCCCAGTGGCTTCGCTCCTCTTTCCCACCTTCTGACATCCTGCGAAATAAGGAGAAGATTAGCATTTGATATTTTACTATCCCAAGAATCCTAGAAATCATATCGTGATGCTTGAATAACGGTTCTCTCTGCTGATTCTATTCTGTATTCATGTCTCCAACCTTGGGGTTTACATCTTCAGACAAAAATACCAGATTCGAAGTTGAAAATGATTCCAAGATCAAGTATATTGACCGACAGCAGGAAGCAGGTATCCTAAGTGTGGCCCACAACCTGTCTTCAACTGATTAATAATTAATTATGCATCCTGTTATGCTGACGCACAATCACTATCAGTGCAGACAGCATACTTTAGCACAAGCTAAACGTAATGTATGACATTCGAAGCCCTCCTTGCTAAATTTGGATTTTGAAATCGGTTTTCATTATGCTTTTCAGGCTCACTTCTGACTCCTGCCTCAGGTGAGCCTCCTGCCTCAGCCTCCGGAGTTATTGGGAGTATAGCCATGCGCTGTTACACTCATCTGTCATTGATAAATTAACATTTTCTGCTTGTGTCTCTTTTATAGTGAAATATTTATAAACAAAATTGATATTTCATTCTTATATGAAGTGAATGTATTTAGAAAATGCAAAAAGAAATGCAATGAAACTAAAATTAATTCTTAATAATTCTTTTAAAAAATATATATTGAAAGTAACCCACCGCCTATACATACTACTTCATGTTTACTTCATATAATATTTTCTCCTTGATGCATCATTTATGCAACCTTATTATTGTTTTTAAATAGAAATTAGAATTAGTGTTATGGCAGATATAAGCATTATCTAAACAATTATCATTGTATATTTACATATTCGGTAAGGTCACATCATTATTTTAAATTCTTATATAACTGTATTTATATACATCTCATTTTATTTTAGACTTTCAACAAAGACTGTAAAACTTTGGAATACAGTGATAGTAAGTACCCAAAAATCCATTTGACAAATTTGAATATGAAAATGTTGTACTTGTCATTTAAAAATTCTCGAGGGAAGTTTGCTGTGCTGTGTGTTTCCCAGGATGGTCACACAGGGCATGTGTATAACATTTTGGACTACCTTCTCTCATTTGTGCTTTGATCCACTGCATTGACTACATGGACAAAACTTGAGCCAGTGAGATGCAGGTGTAATATTTGGTTTCAGGGCTAACAGAATGGGGAAAGGAATGTTGTCATCTATTATGTATTCTTTCTAAGTAGAAAAGTAAATTCCATCCAGTATTATTCCTCTGATATTTTACTGACCATTTCTGGATCACTTTCCACATCAAATTAGACAAGAGTTGGGTAAAGTAACAGAATGACCATCAATAGAACTGTCATTATTGCTGTGGACAACACAAAGTACAGTATTCTTCACATGTGGCTTGGACACCACCCAGCAGGCCTTTTAGTGAGTAAGGCAGGAGTGTAAATTTCAGGTGACAATCTCACATCCAGTAGAGGATGCTAACCATCAAAATCAAATTGATTTGGAAACCACATTTCGATACTGGCAAGGTGGGTATCGTGCAATTAGCGTGCTACTGAATCATGGCTTGGTTACTCTCTTCACAGAGAGATAAAATTTCTCATTTGTTTGATTTTTTCAGCAGTCCCAATATTCAAACTTTCTGGACATTTTATTAGGGAAACATACTAAACATAACCATATGAGATTATCCATCATAATGGAGGAGTGTAGAAGTTTAGAGAACAAATGATTTTCTCTGACTTTAAATGTCAGTTGTTTCCCTGGAAGCTTGGAATAAGGCAAAATCTTTTCATTCTAGAAAATATTCAGTAAAATATTATTACTTTTAGTTAGAAACTGTTTTTAACAATATTGTAAGTGCACACTGTTTTTCTTTCTAATATAAAAATTCACTTTAGATAATTCCTGGCATAAAATATTAAGTAAATCATTTAATTATAACTAAATCATTTGCATTTTAAGATCCACATTTTAACATTCACCTAACACAATGGCTATGTCTTTTGATTTTTGTAGATAATTTTACAAGACATGGCTGGGAGAGAGTAGAATTACTGCAATTGGAATCTTGGAAACATATTTAATTTTAATGTAAAAACATAAGTAGACCTCTGTCCATTAAGGACAAAGAAATATCTTGGAGGCAATATTTCATTTGTATCTTTGATGGGTAATAAAATACTAAAATTAATTGAAATATCTTAGAGTCCACAAAGAAAAGAAAATACTATTACTGTCATTTTAATGAAAGTTAATATTTATATGTATGTTACTTTGCCAAATCACTGTACACAAAGCATGCTCTATGTGTTGGAATACTCAGCATTCAGAAAATATATTTTGTATCTGTATTACAATCTCCCCATGTATTCTCTGCCTCCTCCTCAAAATTTGTATACTGCTCCCCCACAGTTAATCACATGTATTGTGACACTGCCTGATGAGTAGAACAACTTGATCATTTTGAGTGATATGTGACATTTTTAACCTCTTCAAGTCACAGTCACCACTAACAGAGGGATATTTAAAAGTGTATATGGCTTCCTATGAATCTTCAACGCATGGGTTTTATAGATACATCTCCCTTTGCTTCCACTGCATGTGATGGTTTGTTTTATTTGACTCAGAAATTTGCTTGATTTAGGAATTGGAAACCTATATCTGTACTGTTGACAAAAGCCTATTCATAAATATGGAGATTTTGCCACACATTCTAGAGGAAAGTTGGTATGGCAAAGTGAAGTGCAAAACCGTTTCAGTCTTGGTGTTATTTTTGAGTCATATATCTCTGCCTTTTTATGAAGAGCAGCATATTTGGAAGAGTTATGTCTGAGTCATAAATCCCAATTTGCTCAGGAAATGACTAATAGGTGTCTTTAACATACTAAGATGATATTACTGTCTTATCTTGCAAAAAATTTTAAGCCCTTAATCACACATAGGGTAAGTTAGGCACAGATGAGAGACATAATGCTTGTCTCGTTGGGAAGCAAGTGGCCACTCTTTTTCCTAAATCAGTTTGTCCAATTATACACACTTACGCAGATGCTTTTTATTATTATTTCCTATGTATTAAGTGCAACACATCTGCTTTATCTTAAAGGAGTCATCAGGAACAAATGCAAGGAATACATAGTAGATTAGTCCTCCAACAAGATAACTGGGAAAACCATATTTCCAAAATGAAAAATATAACTCTTATTTTTGTTATTTTATTTGAGACTCATCATTATACAAATTCATGGGGTACAGTCTGAAAATGCAATAAATGTATATATACAATGCACAACATGTATAACATGGTAATAGGTTTCATTTTACCATAGATTTTCAATTATGTGAAATAATTGTCTAAATATTTCCTTACTATTATCTGTTTTTTTATGAAACATGTTATAAATAATAGCTCAAGATGAGGGGGGATATGAAAACATTACGGAGTTGTAGTTGTAGATATCCTAAAGGTGTGCCTATTGTCACACATCTATTTTCATGCACTATGTTTTCTGCTATGTTCATAAGGTGTAAGGCATAGAGAGCCGAGTTTAAGACCTACTCATTTAGTCATAGAGTGGGATTGTGAATCTTGAGGTCCTTCATGTGCTCACACTTCAGCTATAATCTTGTTATTTTAAAGAGAAAAAATAAAAACAATAGTAAAAGTTTCAAAACAGGTTGGTAGGAGAGTTATAATAATTAATACATTGCATATTGTTGTCTTTGTAGTAATTATTCAGAGTACAAGATCTAGGCATGATATCTTGTCCAAACAACACTAACACAAAGCTTTCTTTTCAATGAACTAAGAGAAGCTAGCTGTATAACTATCTTAACTATCTTGTGTAAAAATATACATTTTCTCTTCCTGTCTTTATTTCCGCTATAATTTTAAGAAGTATTTAGGATCAGCGTATGAATTCACATGCTATTGTGATTGGAGTATCTTCAGCTAGATAGAGCTAAGAAAAGGTAACTCTGAAAGAAAAGTTTAAAAAACCATCCTGAAGATTTGTTGGCTGAGTAAAAATTAACTAAAAGGGAGCACAAAAGCAAAGAAAATTTTGAGATTTTTTTTGGGATCCCATATATATGGAATAGTGCTTAGAGTTTTATTTTTAAATATTAATTTTCTATTAAAGAAATTTGTCATGTAGATATCAAATGGCTTATAATCACTAGAAACATTTTCAAATATGACTTTATGTTAGATATATTTTATAAGTTTCAGTTTCTGTGAAAGCAGATAACATCAGTCTTGATTTTTCTGATAGAATATCTAGGAAATAAAGTTAATGTGACAAGTATAACCTCTGAATTGAATTATTAGAATGCAAAATATAAATCTTAGCTAGTATCTCTAGAATATTACTTCCCCTCCCCCATTACCTCATTACACACACACACACACACACACACACACACACACACACACAGTCTCTCTCTCTCTCCTGTTTGTAGAAACAACAACATGCATTGAAATACTTCATTAAAAAGAACACTAACTTGAATTTCTTACAGATCTGGGAAAGTAGAAGAAATCCAATTAACTGTTAAGTAAAATTTGCTAAGAGTTGGGTTGTGTCTCTAAATTATTTAACCTAAACAACTCAAAATACAATTTCAGGGAAATAGGTAAACCATCAGTAAAATGCTTTCCTATAAAATAATGTTTGCTAAAGATCAATTTGGACATATTCCAATCAACTCTCTTTCATCTGTTTCTCTGTCATTCATCTTTCTTACTTTCTGTCATTCTTGTCCTTAAACATCTTTAAGGTCTTTTAAACACTTTTATTTACCAGTTCAAGAATAAACTTATTTCAAATTATCCAAAATCTCCTTCTTTAGAAATAAATGGTAAAACTGCAATTTTTCTGCTTTTCTTTCATATTTGGATCTCATGACCCATGTAAGTATAATAACTCTTAACTGGTGTGTCCCCCATTAAATTAGGATTATCAAAAAGGCCCAGTGTGGACTTGTCTTTTGTGTAACTCCGCCACAAAAATAGCTGTAAATGCATTACCCTGTTTCCAATTGAATATTTGTTAATGAAGACTAAACAACATGTTTTAAATCATACTGAATTGATTTTAAAGTAAAATATCCCTAGCAATTCCATAGTAATCAATCATTATCCTTCAGTACTGATGCTGATTTCTGAAATAGTTACAAATTCATTCTTCTTAATTGTATATAATAAAATGTGCAAATAAGCTGTGTAATCATGGGTTTTTCCCAGAATGTAGCTTTACACTTAGGGATAAAAATTAAATTTTTTTGGTGTTTGCAAATTGATCCAATTTTCTCATCTAGATTAGAAGTCTCATATTTATTCTAGTGAATATACTCTATCCTACATAGATGACTGAAGTCAAGACCATTAAAGAGTCCTTACTTGTGGCTGATTTCAACATATTTCTTATTCCATATATTTGGTTAGGATCATTAATCAAATCCTTCAAACAGAAATTAATCACTGAAATCCTTCAGTGCAAACCATGTACTGTTCACTCCTCTGCCTCTTTAAGTGAAGATATGGTCATTCCCTGGCATGTGTAAATTCTTTGTGTCTACTTTTATGTTAACACAACAGATGTGACTAGTTGGAACTAAGATAGTCTGTGCCTCAATTATTTACTCACCAGCCCTTTGCAGGAAAAATTTACTGACTCCTGTTTTGATATTAGATTGACTGTCTGCATTACAGTGTTACATTATTCTGATTGTAGCCTCCTCTAGTAAACTAGATGACTGTCATGAAAATATTAAAGAATACTCCCCTGTATGTACTTAGCAGCTAAAGTGAAAAGTGTACATCTGTTATCTAAGGAAAACAAACAGACGTGAGGTTTTTTCATTCATGTCCATTTCATGTGGGCAAAATTGATGTGATTTTTTAAAACAAGTGTTCATTTATTCCTATATATATGCAAGTATTTGATATATACACATACATGAGTATATATAGCCTAAAATGAAAACAATATAGAAATTCCAAAGATATGCTAATCGACTTTTTTTTCAAATATTTCATTATAAGGAGTATTAAAGATTTTGTGGGTGGAAAATAGAGGGAGGAAAAGGAGAGGCTAAGTAAAATGAACATATACATAATATGTTTTAATTCTATTTCCTACAATGTATTTAAATATTATGTAATGAAAACATGAACTAATAAAATAAATTTTTGGCAAAGAATACTAAAAAACACCTAAACGAGAAACATTGATTTAATATGATGATTATAACATATAAGAAAAGTTTTATAATGAAGTTAGCATATACAAATACATTATCAAAACTTTTAGAAAAACTATCCTAATTATGTGATAAATTTGGATATAATTTTCATAACTGTCGAGTTAGAGAAAAATGGTGATTTTTTTTTGTACCAGGGTTCAAACTCATTCCACTTATGCCACTGAGCTAAATCCCTGACCCTAATAGTGATTCCTATCTTTGATTGTATTATGTCTGTCCCACATTGCTTTAGAAATTAAAAATAATGTGTGGAACAAGAATTAGATGTTATGCAACTCAAGCCTGGCTACATAATTTGAAGACAAAAATTCAAAATAATAAAGCAGTGGTCACTGATCAAAATTATTAAGAATTTCACAGTAATATCAGTAAAGAAGTACAGTTAAGATGACCTTGGATTCAGATTACATATGACTAAAGCAATATAAATAAATCTAGCTCATATAACCACAATTTTCTCTGACCATAATCATAAGAGTATTCATATTTACAGTTGTAACGATCAACGTTACCATAACAGATATTTGCTAAGTACTTGATTTGTGTTGTTATTATTATACTAAACTCTGAAAACAATTTCATTTCATTTTCTAAGATAATCAAGAAGATAATGTTATTGGCTTAATATGAGAAAAATATCATTAAAGAACATAGCTATAATATCATAATTTTTTTAAATGAGCAATTTCAAAGAAAAAAGTACAATTTCAACACAAATGTTCTACAGAGCTAAACAGCCACGTTGAAACAAAACATTCCATAATCAAAAAGTCGTGCTCCTGACAACTTTATTCTATGTGCGTGTGCCATTTTCTAGGAACTGCATTCTAGATGCTATGTTCTCACCACTATATCATGTATTGATAATAGTCATCAGTGAGATGGGGTGTCCTGTAATTTAAAACCTAAAAGGGGCCAGGATCAGCAAAATTAAAGTGGAAAAGAAATGAGATAGACTGTATCTCTGAAAAACTCACTTTTAAGACTAAGCCTCAAAGAATAAGATATAGTCAGCAGTATTAAATTCTAGAAAGAGAGTTTTATAATAAACTGAGGAAGACCTAGTGCAAATACTATACAGTGAATAAGCACACAAGTGTGTGCCTTTGAAGCATTTCAGAAAGGGAAAGAGTTCCAATATAGTTGGACCATACAGGTTAAAAACTGAATCAATGAGATTAGATTTGTGTGTTGTGGAAAATTCATATATGGGATTTTATAGCTATGTATGAGAGTTTAGTTTCATTTTACATGCCACACTGAAGTATTATGAAGTAATTAGTACATTAATCCCACAAAACTTATGCTGAAGCTGACTCCAGTAAGCATATGCTAATAGGTCAGAGTGAAGAGTTCAGGAATTAGTTGAATTTTAGTAGATTATGATATTGACTCACGTGATAAGAGAGGAAGGAAAACGTACTGATGTGCGTGAAGTATATGATGTGAATCCAGGGCTCTGCAATTAATAATGGAGGATAAAGAAGATAAAAGAAAGAAAAAGCTGTCATCTAGAGAAAGGTGGGATCTTTGGTTTAAATGCCAGTGAAAAAGATTGACATAGCAATCAAAACTTGCTTTTGCAATTCAGCAATTTGAGTTTTCACGTAGTTCTAAGTGTATCTTTCAGGGAGGCAGTCAGACGGGCGGCTCGAGCTCGGAGGAAAGCTTTCCACCAGGATGTAAATCCCCTGCATCTTTATATCCGTGATATTCAGTCCATCCAGGTGAGTGAGATCATCAGGAAATGGAGTCTGGTTGGAAAAAGAACATAGCTTTATTCAAGCCCTGAATATTTCACATTTTATAGTCTGATAAGATTCTAACTAACTCCATAAACTAGATGCTCTAATATATGCCAGAATCTACATTAAGAACATACAATCTACGAATTAGGAAGGAAATTTTTAGAATATGCGATCACTGAATCCTACAGCATGCAATAACACTGAATCGTATCAAGTGCTCTGTGTACAACTCAAAATCTGATCGTTGTCAGACAAATTCTCTGAGGCAGCCTGCTGTACTATTTTTCAGATGTTCAACTGACACAACATTTTATACTATGGTTTAAGGAGGCATTTTGTTACACAATTTCTTATGAAAACGTAAATTATTTCAAGAGTCAAATAATTATGTAACATCAAGAACTGAATCTTGATTAAGAAAACCAAAACTGCATTCTGAAGACACAGTTTGCTTTTATCCAATTCTAGTACTTCATTGTAATAAGGATTCAGCTGCACCTCTGACCTGCCCTTTCTGTTAGGAAGAGACAGCCTCTTAATTGGCTTTACTCAATGTTTACTCTTTTTTACTTATATTAACTTGCAAGTGGCCAAAAAAATCTGTTTCTTAATTTACCTGTCAGCAATGTCCTAATAAGAACAGAGATTTTAACTGTGTGAAATTTACAAAGAAGTAATGGCAGAGACCAGGAAAATACTCTGGATGGAATACAGGGCTGAAAAGCATAGGCTACGGAATTTGTGTTGGAAATCCTACTGGAAGTTTTGGCTAAGGGGAAATTGAGTTTCATTGTATCAAGAAAATATGAATGTTCTAGATTACTGTGTTTCCCCAAATCTGAAGTGATAAAGATTTCATGTTAATATTTCTACTGGAGTCATAAAATATCATGCCCCCCTTGGATTCAGTTCTAAGTTAGAGTGCCCTCTTGTGCTCATTTTCAGTATGTCTTACAGTAAATGCATGTTTTAAAATTATATTTTCATATACACCATGTATTATTCTCCAAGATTGTGTAAAACAGTGATATAAGACTTGAAATTTTGCTTTGATTTAAATTAAATCTGAGTTTTATTTTATTTTATTTATTTTTGGTATTGGAGATAAAACTAATGACCTCGCATTTTCTAGGCAGGCACTTGCGCCACTGAGCTAAACCCCCAGCCCCTGAGTTCTGTTTTAACAAGAAAAGTGATTTCAATTTTTAAATGATAAAGATCACAAAAAAATCCTGAGAAAACATCACACTTGGCCAACAATAAAGTTCATAAATTTGTTCGTAATATTTACGGAAACATGCTATTTCTGGAAGCACATCCACTTTTTTATACACAATCAATGATATTACAAGTATAGTAGTTATTTTCATCATCATTATTCTGTTTTCCTCAACAGAACAAATAAATGGGAAATTATTTGGCATTTTCATTTGGAAAAATAATGATTAATTTGATTGTTCAGATAGTATAATATTGTTATAACACATATTTATAATTAATATTAACCCTCTAGACTTACCCTATGAATTCCTATATTTCAGGGTTTAGATATTTCACCCATTCCCTATTTATAGTATATGCAAAACCTGCTGTACTATTTCAAGAATATAAAAGATACAAAGATACATTGTTAAGGCAAACACTATACAGTAAAACTTTCCTAATTTCATTTTCACAGAAATCCTGTAGGAAAATCTTATTCCTATTTTGCAGATAAGGAAACTAAAGTAGAGATTGACAAAAAATTATTTTAAATAGTAAAAAGTTTGTCATATCACATTACTAGTAAAATTTAAACTTACCAGAATCCAATTATCTCTTTGGCTGAACACTACACTGAAATTACAAAATATGAGTAATCACCTAGCAGTGGGTTACAGTCTACATAGAAGGCCTTCTTTGCTTTAGAAAAACAGAGTTGCATGCAGCAAATAAAATGTGCTGTTACAGCTTGTATCTAGATGTCCCCCTAAAGCCTTATGTGGACATAGGTGGGACTTTTCAGAAATGGTTGTTTCTACAGTGTGTGATGCTAGGGTTAAGGATATGATGCTGGGATTGATTCAAGGTGCCATGGTAGGATTAAGGGTGCTTCACCCTAATTGTGAGTGCTACCAACCTGGGTACCCTGCATGGAATACAAGTGACAGAAAGAGGGATACTGTTGTCACTTGCTGCTTGATGCTTTGATACCTCACCACTTTGCTGCATTCTGCCTAACATGGATGCTTTCTCTTTGGTGATGTTGCTTTGGCATGCCACTCTGTCTTGGAGCCAGCCAACTCTGAATTGAAACCTCTACTAACAGTAAAGTAAAATAAACCTTCTCTCCTTTAACATTTGAAACTGGGTATTTTGTGTCAGCAATGACAAAAGTAATAAAGACATGTGAAATACTGATATTTTGAAAGATTGACTTGAAATTGTCATTTTGAGAAAGCCACATAGTCAGAAGAGAGGAATTGAAAACTAAAAGTTACAAAGAGGTAAATTTGAACAGGTTTGAGAAAGAAAATACATTGTTATCAAAGGTGACTCTCTTCTCTCATATCTATCAAGACTGTCATGCTAGATTAAATATGACATCAGATGAAATTATTCATTACATGTATCTTACAGAAATTCTGTGGGATGGCTTTAGAACTGTTTAACACATCCAGTTTGACAAACTTGAGTCTCTGTATCTGATGATGGTGGTATTTTGCAAATATCATGCTGAGATAAGGCTATAGATTTCAGCATACATATCTCTTGGAGATTAATTTAGCATGCTGAATTATTTAACATCATGTTTCATTGTTTTACCCTTAAAGGGGTTTCATAGTTACTGTGGTTCTTCTAAAGCAAAGCTTATACAGCTTTTAAAGCCACTTAGTACCTTTGGGAAACAGTTCAGATTGCATAGACATATGCAATCTGAGTGCTATTTTAAACTGCATCATTCTTTATAAATATGCAATTTCAGTTTTCTGGTATGGTTTTAAGCATGTTATCATTTTCTTGCAATCATCTTGACATTAAAAACAATATATATTATCATCATTAAAATGTATATTTACATCACACCCAATGGTAGTTACATGAAAGAATATTTTAGAAAGTATGCTATAGATTTATAGTTTGGGGATCACATACAAATTCTAGTGACCTTTTTATTAAACTGTTTAAAAATATCATCATCAGTATTTCTGACAGATCCTAGTTACAAATTTTTTTTTGTAAAACCTGGAAAAACTGAAATTAAATAAATTGCCTACATTTCTCATTGTAAAGATAATGTACAAAGAATGGCATAATGAGTACTTGTTATTTTAACAATTATTTTGCCTATCTTGATATTTTTATCAGTGACTGTTATTACTTCATAGGCAATCACTGAAATAGTCTTCCTTCTGTGTAAATCATAGGATATTCCAATCCTTTGTTTTAGGATATTTTAAATCATGAGGTTTTTAACATTAGAAATAAGGAATGAGAAACAGTCTCCTTTCCACTCAGAGGAACACATGTTCTGTGGGTGGCATAGAACATTGCCTCTGATTCCGCAGTTTCTCTTCAACATGAGAAACAGCACATACCCAAGAGACGCCTGCCCTGCAGCATGTCTGCCAGCCTGCCTCCTCCACAAGGTCCCAAAGTCAGGATCTAAAATATGCAGATTCATCTATCTGTTCCTAGATATCCTGTATGATACTTGCCTGTTCTGCCCTTTCCTGATTATCACATCTCTGTAAAAGGTTGCTAAATTATGGGAGTAAGTTCAATGTCCTCCCACTCAAGTGGAGATGTTTAAGAATCTCATTCCTCAACCTTTAACCACTGAACACACACACACAAACACACACATACACACACACATACATAATATAGTCCCCAGTTAATTCATATTAAAATTAAATTTAGAAAATATTGGTCATAGACCTATGAAGAAAATGCATAAATATATAAAATGTAATGCAGTAAAAACACAGTGAAAGGACTCTTCATGCCTCTTTAGTATGCTAATAGGTTTCTGACCACTAATCTCTTTACATTCCACCTTAGAATTAGCTCTATTCCTGGCTTCAGTTCACATGTTGATGCATAATATCCATTGGGAGATTAATCCCTTGATCTGGCTCCATCTATTAGATGTTCAAATTTTATTTGACTGATTTTGAGTTATTTTGCTCTGTAAATTTGCTAGCTGAACTCAATTTGGGTACTTGTCTCTCACCTGTGGATATATATATATATATATATATATATATCAAGAGAGAGAGAGACAGAGAGACAGAGACAGAGAGGACTTTTTTCTTAGGTGAATATAATTTGTATTATAATTACTTTGTCCAGCGTTGTAGTCAGGGGTTGTGAGGAAAACTATTAGAATCAGGATACAAAATTTATAATATTATTTTATGATGGTCACTCAGAGTTAAACACAGAAAATTCAGGAAATCTGTCCACAACACTAAAGACGCAGAGTATTCAACCAAGGCCCTGGATCCCATAGTAATGTCCTGCATGAGTCCAGATGAAAACCTAGAGCCCATGACAGTGCCTCCCACAAGTCCAACTGGAGGTCTAAAGCCCATGAGAAGGGTTCATGCCAGTCTGTTTTATGGATCCACACTGGGAAGGCCCAAAGGTTAGTGGTTGAAGCTAGAAACTCTATGCCAGTGGGGTGAAGGAGTTTTGCTAGTAGGTCGATGGTTCTACACTGGAGCTGAGAAGTCACACTCAAAATAAGGACCAGAGCTTCCCTGAAAAGTACCAGAGCCATCCTCAGTGACAACGAGGTCCTGAGCTCCTCCAACAATAAAGTGGAGTACATGCCAGAAAGTCAGTATGACGAGTGTCTCCTGGAGATTAAACAGCACACGTCTTCCCCTCTGGAGCCAGGAAGCAATGTTCGATGTAAGGACCAGAGCTCCCACAGTGAACCACAGCCACTGTCACCAGCAAGGTCCAGAGCTCCTCTGATGACAGTGTTCAAACTCACACTGGGGGAAGCTAGTCACGACGAGCTCCTCCAGGAGAACCAAGGGCTTAAATAGCAACACTTAGAGAAACCCGCAACACCCAGCTCTTCTTCTCCACATCTCTTTTTATGCTGGTAACTTTCCTCAGGTCGAACATCTACGCTCAGCACCACGCTGATTTAATTCAGATGGTGTCAAATTGACCAACAGTTTTTAATCTTTAACACTCAGTGTTACTACTATATAATACTGTCTCTCATGTCAGGGACTAAATTGTTAATTTTTGGTATTTGCAACCTTCTAAAACAGACTCATTTGGAATTTGCCACCTCCAGGGAGTTGTGGTAGAGTCAAAGACCAAAGGAGCAGAAGTTACCTTTAATCTTTAGATGCACTAAATTTATAATGCTGTAGCATTTTTTAACAATCCCTTTCTGAAAGGAGGATAGAAGATAATTAAGAATACAGAGCATCTGGAAAGAGTTATTTTTTAATACCCATGCTAGGAGGACTAGGATATGAGTGTTTTGACACCAAACAAGGTATAGAACATTAAGTTACAAATAGACCAATAAATTATTCATGTAATTTATTCATATACAAAACTTTAAATAAACCATTAAATGTTAAATTTTTCCACATAGTTTGAACAAAGTGCAATAAAATAAGAGATCACAAAAAGCTAATTTTTGTATTCATGTATAAATTCAGTTAAGAAATTTTATCTTAAAAAATAAAAGTAGAACATATTTTGTAGAATAATATAAAGAGCTTCAACCTGTCATAATCCAAAAGGGAGGAAAAGTCAAAACGGAATCAATGAGAAAGTATACCTCCAAATACAATGAATAAAAACAAGAAGAGTAATGCAAAATGATTTAGATTTATATAGAAACTTAATAAGAAATTTAAACATAGTAACAGGATATAATTTATGTTAATAACAGAAATCACTGCAGTAAAATAAGCAAGCAAAGAACACTAGAACTATCAACTATTACAATTTGACAAGCATGCTAAAAGGGGAAGAGAGAAAGGACAAAACAAGCATATTAAGAGTATTAGCAATGATAATAAAAACACAGAGAAGAATGGGACACAATGAAAACACTTAAAAGAAACAAAATGTGGGATTTTGAACTTGATTTCAAACACACACATTAATTTCTAATTGAGCAAGGAGAATGATACCCTGAAAAATCACAAAACTAAATCAGAAGTGAATGTCCTGACTTCCATAAAAGAAGCAGTTAAGAAAATTAGACAATATTCTATATTATCTGATTAATAAATTTTATCTGACTTAGTCAGCTTGGGCTGCTGTTATCTGTTATCCAGTACCAAAGCCTTTTTTCCATTTTTCAGATTTTTTTTTATCGTATCACCCCACTTCCTAACATCAAATTCTGTACTAGCGAATGGGGATTGTGTTGCACCAGTATCACAGATAGCAGCTTAACCAACGGAAATTCATTTTCTCACGGTTTTGAGGCCTGGAATTCTGAGATCAGCATATCAGTATGGTCAGTTTCTGATGAAAGATATTTCTTGCCACGTAGATGGCTGCCTTGGTATTTTAATTTCACGTGGCTTTCCAGGGTCTTGCAAAAGATGAAAGAGACAGCAAGTGCCCTTGGGTCTCTTGAAAGTGCATTAATGCTACTGGATCAAGACCCTGTGTATATAGCCTCATTCAACCTTAATGACTTCCTTATATGTCATACATCCAAATTTAGTAATATTAGGAAACAACTTTAACATATGAATTTACAGGGCATAGTTCAGTTCACAGCATTCCAACCCTTGCCAGCATTCCAAAATTCATATCTGTACCTCATTCAAAATACATTTATTCCACCCCAGTATCCCCAAAGACATAACATGTTTCAGTATCAACTATAAAGTCTAACACCCAAAATTTCATCTAAAAATGTAAACCATATATTTATGAGACTCAGATACAGATTTATCCTAAGAAAAAAAATTCATCTCTAGCTATGAACCTGTGAAATCAGATAAAGTTTCTGCCAAAAGGCATTGATTGTTCAGGCATAAGAAAGAGATTTCCATCTAAATGAAAGAAATTGGAAGGAAGGAAGGAAGGAAGGAAGGAAGGAAGGAAGGAAGGAAGGAAGGAAGGAAATAAGGAAGGATAACAGGTTCCATGCAACTCTCAAATATAAAAAAGCAATTTTTATTAGATCATAAGACATAGAGAAAGAAACTTCCTTTGGTACAGTGTGCTGTCTTTTACACCAATGGAGTGTTTTCATCAATCCATGAATCCCTATTGGTCCATTCACTAAGCTGTCTCTGCTAACAGCCTGGTCCTGCAAAATGGAGGAGTGGGCACTGTTGCCCTCTAGTTTTATCGAAGTGGGATCCCTGATAGCCTCTGAATCCCTCTTAGAAACTTTTGATCCTTTTCTTGAACAATAAAGCATTTTTGTAGCTAACAACATCCAGTCCTGTTCTCTATACTGTAAGGAGCTGTGTCTTTCTGATAGAATCCTGTCTCTGCTGGACCTCCCTTCCAGTGGCTAATGAAATGAATGGATTAAACTCATACTAATCTGTTTAGTAAATGATTTTTCAACCACTTCCTTTTTGTCATACACAAAACAATCATTTTCTTTCTTTTTTTCAGTATCTCAGGCTAAGTATTCCACATTTTCAAGTTCTGAATCCATTTCCCTCCACAATTTCTTTTTCATCTCTGTCCTTTCACATTTTGTAGGCCTCACTCTTTTTTTTTTTTATTTAAAGAAAAAAAAACATGTAAATGGCAGAGATAATACAGAATTTAAAAAAAAAGATAAACAGTAAGGATTCACTAGTTGATAAATTACATATTGTCCTCTTAGAAATAGTTGTTCAACTTACAAAATTAAAGCATACAAAGTAGATATTCAAACAGTGAAACTGTAAACAGCTACGCATGCATGAGTCTCTACATATGTTTCTATAAACTTAAAGCTTTAAAATCTTACTGAGATAAAGTAAATAATACCTAAATAAATATCATGTCTGAGGATTTAAAGACTTATTTTTTTTAATTTAAAGAGAAACAAAAGCATGTAAAGGGTAGAGATAATACAGAATTCAAAAAAAAAGATAAACAATAAGAAATCACTAGTTAATGAATTACATATTGTCCTCTTAGAAATAGTTCTGAAGTTACAAAATTAAAGCATACAAAGTAGATAGTCAAACAGTGAGACTGTAAACAGCTATGCATGCATGAATCTCTGCATGTATTTCTATACTTTCTGTATTAGAGGGAAGAACAAAACTTAGCAAGACAAAACAAAATAAATTCCTATAAAAATATGAAACCAAAAAGTCATATAAAACCATAGTACAAGGTGATCTACAATGATTACTGTGTTGTTTCTTATTATCTTCAATAGAATGTCTAATTCATCAGGCATAATTGAATATAGCAGTATAATTGAGTATAGCAGTAAATAATAATAGTAGTAAAAATAAAACATTGTAGACAGTATAAAACTTCAAAGGCAGGTAATAATCAAGCCACAGTGGATATTCTAGTGGATCTTGTCATCTTAAGTGCAGTTGCCTATACTCTCAGACTTGATACTATCAATCATAACAGCTTTGAATAAAATCTATCAATACAAAACTGCAATCAAACAAACCAGATTCGATTATGATCAATCATGGTAAAACAGTGTAGGTTTTACAGAGCTTTAGATTAAATTAATAGGAAACTAAGGATGATTACCATACTATATCCTGTTATTTTCGGGATTACTGTCTGTGCGCTCAAATCTAGTACAAGTAGAATGACTGGAACAGAATATAATACATCTAAGCACAGTAGTGTGAGTAATGTGGGTTTTAAATCCTGCTGCACTATTAACAATATAGTGTATCAAGGCCATCTATGTTAGAGTTTCTAGTTATCCTTCTCTGCCTCATTTCTGCTATGCTATTTTTCTTCCTTTGTTTAGCTTTCTCCTCCGTTCTACTGCCTACCCCACTCATTGAGGCATTTCTGCCAATGTTCCTAAAATCCTGGTATTTTTTCTTTCTCTCTCTCTAGAATGTCCTTCAGTATTCTCTGTAGGGTTGGATTGGTGGTCACAAATTCACCCAGTTCCTCCATCAACTTCTCCATCAACTTCTAGTGACAGTTTTGCAGGATACAACAATCTGGGCTGGAGGTTATTCTCTTTCAGGGCTTTGAGTACTTCACTCCAAGCTCCTCTTGATCTGATGGTCTGTATCGAGAAGTCAGCCATGATCCTGATGGGCTTGCCTTTATAATTAATCTGTTTCTTTTCTCTGATGGCTTTTAATATTCTGTTTTTATATTGAATTTCTGGTATCTTGATTATTATATGTCTGGGTATAGATCTGTTTTGGTTGTAGGTGGCTGGAGTTCTGTATGCCTCACACAACTGAATGTCATTTTCTTTTCCCATGCTTGGGAAGTTTTCCTTAATCATTTCCATGAATAGCCTTTGTAATTCACCTGTTTGTATTCCTACTTCTTTGTTCACATTTCTTATTCTTAAATTGTAGATTCTCTTGTCATCTTCTAGCCTTTGTATTGTTACTGCCTGTTTCCTTGTTATTTTTAAGAGATCTTTCCTTTCATCATCACACACTGCCAACTTGTCTTCAAGTTTTGATAGTCTATCCTTAGTTTCTTTTAAGAAGTTTTGCCAGCTTTCAATGGAGTTTTTAATTTCCTGATAGTCTCTTCGAATCTGCTTCATGTATTCTATATTTTCTTTATATTCTTTATTGAATGTTTCTCCTTTTTTTGTGTTCCTCCCTTCTTCCATCTGTATCATCCTGAGAGATGCTTCCTGAGAGCATTTCTTTTATTACTCTACTCATATCCTGCTTTACCTGATTTAATATTTCAGTTTTGAGCTCGTCTACAAGGTCCCAGAAATATCTCTTAATGTCCATTGAAACCATGTCTTATGTTGTGTGTTTGCCGCCTTCAATTTCCCTTGTTTTTCCTTCTCCTGGTTCAGTGTTCTCAGGGTTCTTGGCTGGGGGCCTTCTCTTGCCTCTCTCTCCTTGGCTTCATAGCCTTGGCTTCCTCCACACAGGTTACAGTGTAGGTCCCAGCCCCCTTCTCTGTTGGCCATGGTTTCTCTGAAGCATGCTGGCGAGGGACCTCTGCCCTCTCCTGCCTGCTCTTGTCACTGAGGTGTAAGCAGCCTGCGTATGCCTGCTCCTCCCCACCAGGCCAACAAAACTGCAGAGGGCTTACCCCATTAATGCTTGCTAGGCACAGGGAATCGATTTGGGATGGCTCATTGGGTCCCAGTCAGGGGCACAGCCCAATCCAAGCAAATCCCACTAATCTGCTTTGGGGAGGAAGGAACCAACTGAAGTCACTGTCACTCCCAGTTCAGGCTCCTCCTGCCAGATTCCAACATGTCATCCATTTGATCACGCCCTTCCCATGGTGGGGGGTCCCAATCCCAGCACTGCCCATGGATCATTGAAGGTCCCTTTGTTGTCTCTGCTCTCTGTTGGGCTCACCAACCCCCGACTTCAGTGCTGCTGTGCTTCTCGTGAGTGGCAAGGGAATGAGTTTGGGCAGGTTGCTGCAAACAAAAACGCTGTGTCCTGTAATTTCTAGCTGTTTCAGTTGTAGTCCCGACATATTTGATGAACTTTTTTACATTTTAATTTCTTCCTGTGTCAAGAGGATCCATCTCCCTCTGTCTGGGTCTCTCCAGGGTGTTTTATTCTGCAAATGGGTTGTTTCTCCCAGGAGGCTTTGTATTTTGTTGCTCACTGATCAGCCATCTTGTCTTCTTCCCCAGGCCTCACTCTTAACATTTGTTTAAGATCCTCTTAGTTAAGCAATTGATTTTGTGGTTCATAAGTTCTATTCTCACTATCATAGGCTTCAGCCTAATTTTTTGCCACTTTAACAGAAATTTACTTTTCTCCATTTTCCAAGGACTACATCCTCCTTTTTGTCTGAATGGCCTTCATCGCCTACATTTCTGTTCACAGTTATCTGTATATTTTCTAAAACACAGGTTTTCTCTCTAGTGTTGCTCTTTTATCACCTGCTATAATCTCATCAGATTTGCCTTTATTCTTAGCAAAAGTGCCTTCAAAGCAGTGTAGACCTTCTCTAGCCTTCATCTCAAAATCTCTCCACTTCTTCGCATTTCTAAATATACATAGTTTTTTCTACCTGTTTAGGTATTTGTCACATAACATTTTCACTCTACCACAATATATTAATACCCAGATTGAGCTGCCGTTACACAGTGCCATGAATTAGGTTGCTTAAACAGGAATTTATCTTGTCATAATTGTGATGCTTTGAATTGTAAGATCAGAATGTTGGTGGTCACTGCCTGGGGAAGCTGGCTCGCTGACTTGCAGATTGTCACCTTTGCACATATGTGGGCATGTAGACTGGAATCAAGTTCATAAACCAAGGTGCCACTGTAATTCAGACTTCTGTATCATCACACACAAAGTAATTGTGACAATAATGCACACATAGGTTTCAGATTTTGTAAACTAGGACTACTCTCAGCAGGAGAGTGCCTGCTTATCATACATGAGGCCCTAGTTAGAAAATTGAAAATGCAATAAAAAATGTTAAAAGTAGACCTCAAGATGTACAAAAAGGAAAGCATTATACATCATGATCACTTTTGCAGATTGGTTTTCTCAGGAAGTAAACATTTGAATTGAGATTAGAAAACAGACATTTGATTAGGGAATGATTTGGGGACTGATATCTATAGAAGTGGAGAGATAAGATAGAATTTTCCATAGAGAAAGAATGAACTATGACACCAGAGCCATAAGATCAGTTGAACTGATGGAATGCTATTTCTCTCTCACTTATGCTACATAAGATGTGGATGCTCTAATCTTTATTTACCTACTATTGGTAGTTACTGCATATGAACTTCTAGGGAAGGTACACCTTTTGATATGTTAGCTCTTTGGATCACATAATCCCTGAAGCACTGAGAACCAACCTCACCCTATTAATCTGGTTCACATATCCTCTCTTGAAGGAAGATTCAGTGGTACATTTTCATGATCATCACACTGGTCATGAAATTAGGTATGCAATGAAGAAGGATCAAGTAATAACATATCTATCACCTCCATACTTAGCACATTTTGTGGTGAGAATATCTAAATTTACGCTTTAATTTTGAGATGGAAAATATATAAAC
Source organism: Hydrochoerus hydrochaeris (assembly GCA_004027455.1). Taxonomy (NCBI): domain Eukaryota; kingdom Metazoa; phylum Chordata; class Mammalia; order Rodentia; family Hydrochaeridae; genus Hydrochoerus; species Hydrochoerus hydrochaeris. The sequence goes on from PVLA01005949.1 coordinate 22,916, forward strand.
TACTGTCACTGTGCAGTTAAATACATGTTAAACTCTGTACTCTTCCTGATCAATAGAAACTTTGCCCTCTTTGACCAAGGCCTACCATACCCCCTCCATGTTAGCCTCTTTAAATGACTGTTCTATTCTTTGATTCTATGTATTCAGCTGTTTTGAATTTACCTATTTGTGACATATTACAGTACCTATTCTTATGAGCCTCATTTATTTCACTTAGCATAGCATCCTTTGGATTCATTCAAAGTTACTTCTTTTTGTGGCTGAATAATATTCCAGTTGTGTGAATATACCATATTTTCTTTCTTATGAAAATCCATGTGGAGCTTATTCAATAAACTACAAAAAGAACTACTGTATGATTTAGACTGGGTATATTTCTAAACTGCATTTTGGAAGAGATATCTGCATTCTCAGATTTGTTGTGCTCTTATTCACAACACCCAAGATATAGAACCAATCAAACTGTGTCCATTTTTAACTTTATTATTCAAAAGCAGATCCCTGAGGATCCAAGTGGGCCTCTGACATGGGGTAATGGTGAGATAAAGGGCACTTCCAGACTTACAGCTATATAGACACTGCAACAGATAAGCATTTTCTTTCCTCCCTTGTCTATTCTAGATGCCCCTCACTCTCAGGGAAAATTCCTTCTTGTCTGTTTGAACTAATCATCTGCATGAAATCATTATTCTGGAAAGATCCAAGTCCCATTTTAGAGTTGCTGAAGAATCCCATTTATCATCAATAGGCCACATAATTTTGAAAATTACACTAAGTGAATTACTTATCATTCAACATAGGATCAATCCCACTATTTCTTAACAGCAGTTCCTTGCACTGAAGACAAGGATCAATGTCACATGTATGAAGACAACATTTTCTTATTGCCCATTTACCATGTATATATGGTGTACACAGCACTCGGGGCAGCTGCATGTTAGGATACGTCACTTATTGTGTCTTCTGAGCAGTTCTTTCCCTTCTTGGGCTACAGTCTCTAAACCCATAGAACCAGAATTCTGAGACAGTAAGCATCCCTCCCCCAGATAAGTCATTGAGAGTGATTGTAAGCAAGGATGTTTCCATTTCATCCCTCAATTCAGGGAACCACCCATATTCCTCACATAGAAATGCCATCTATGCAGAGGCTTTCATTCAGTGTGCATGCTGAACCCTTGAGGATAGCACCCCACTTTCATAAATATTACTTCTGTGCTAATGTCCTAAGGATACTTTCAGCAAATTGTTCCACCCATTGGGTAAGTTCTGGACAATTAATATGGGATACAGCAAATAGATCCCACGGTGTCTGACTTATTTCTATCTTTCCTTACCTTGTGTCAGTGAAATGAACCTTTCGAAACCTGAGGTAGTGGTCCTGGCTAGGACCTTATAGTCAAGAAGGACAAATCTTTACTGCAGAAAGCAGTCTGTTCTGGACTCAGTGAAATTACTAACGCTTCCAGAGTGAAAGAAACTTGATATAGTGAACTTGCTAAGCTGCAGAATGTGGTCATTTCAAGGCTCATTTCTCTCTCTGTTGTAGGAAATCAAGATGTTTCAGACCTCACGTTTGCTATATGTATCCTATAGATGAACGTATGTATTCTATATGTGAACACAACAGATTGCTGGCTATAACAATCTAATTTGTCTTACATTGCATTTAATTTGATAATGAATTTGATCTTGGTATTAATCACTTTCCTGTCACATGTTCAAAATCCTTGATTCCTGCAATTCAAAAGAGGAGAGGCTTAATTTGTCTCATAGTTTTTGCAAATTCAGTCCATGGTTGACTGGTGCCAAAGTGGCAAAAGCATGGTAGAAGTGCCTGGCAGAAGAAAACTTCTCACCCCATGACAACCAAGAAGAGAATGGAGGGAAGACACAAGGACAAGGATACATCCTTCCAGGTCACACCCCTGACTCATGTCCTCTCACCATGCCCAACCTCCACACACATGAGACTTACTGGGGCCATTTTCAATATAAACCATAACAATACTGTTCCTCAATTTCCACGTCTTTTCAGTGTACATCAAACGATTGTATTTCAGTGATTCTTGGATTTTATAGTTGATATAAAATTGCTCATTAATTACTTCAGACTTCCACTGTCCTTTTTCTAGCATGAGTTCAATATATCCATGTTCATCAATTACATGGTCTTGATATTTAATATGCTCCCCCCATATTTTTCATACTTATTTGTCACTTCACATAATACATTTTCTCCCAAGTGAGAGTGTCTGGTTCCTACAAGGAACATCTGTCAGCATCTATTTACCACTTATCTCAGTGATGGCAATTTCTTAAACATTGGCTTTTTGGGGACACAACCCAGTTATTTTTTTTTTTAATGCAGAAATACTTACAAGTCACTTGACAAATGTCCTTAGGAACTAAATTTAAAGGCAGAGTGACAAATAAGCAGGACTTGCAGAGGTAAATGTTCAATGAAGAATAATGCCTTAGGAATAAATTTAGCCTACACTAGAAGTGGGGCACTCTGGAGCTGAAAGACTTGGGTGAATTTTATCAAACTGATCCCAAACTGTGTGGTCTTTAAACTCATGTCACAGTCAGTCATTTCAATGGAGTCAGCTCTTATTCCTAGAAAGATTATGTCCTGGGTCAGTTAACACTGTTTCAATTGAACCATAAAGGAAATGACAACTAATACTCCTCACAGAACAAAACAATATGGGTTTGGGTGTTACATATGTATATTCATCACTATCATTTAAACACTGAAATGCTGAATTCAAACATTTAATATTCCAAATAGGAAATGCTAAACGCATATTACATAGATGCCGAAAAACTTGTCTTTTTTTAAAATCACATTTTGTTGATAAAGTTATAACCACCAGAACAAAATTGAGCTTTACAAGTTAGAATGTTTTCCTGAAGACAGAAGCACCTTCTAGGAACTTTTGTAGGCATAGGATATAGATGTCATCACTCCTCTCCTCAGGCCAGAGGAGGTGACAACTGACTGTGCTAGTGGTGTTCCCAAGGGCTCAGGGCCAGTTTCCTTCCAAGGGAAGGGAGACAAGGAAATATTGTGGGAAGCAGCAAAGCAAGCCTAGAGATGTGGGTTGTTGCACACACTTCCCTGGCCCTCACTGTAAGAATTCTCTGTACCTCTACATGGTGAGAGCATGATCTGAGGCAAAAGCAGGTAATCCCTCCCACACCCCAGAACTTGCTTCAAGTAAAACCTTTATTCTTTCACCAAAAATAAATGGCATCCTTTTTTCCCCCCAGTTATGAACAAAGAAAGATGAATGTGTAGGTCTAAGTAGCTTGTTACAAAAGCAAGATAATCCAGGACCAGAACATGAATGATGAATTTCACTATTTTGATTGAAAAATAAAAAATTATGATTTTTTCCACTGTTGCCAGAAATAGCACAGGATGTACAATACTTATTGTGTAGTGTAATAAACATCAAATCAATGACAATTTAAGAACAAATATACAAAGTTGATAAATTAGACAAAAGAAAACTAGAGATCAAATCTATACATATATTTATAGTTTTTTGTATTGTATTTTCAAAGATAATCAATGAAATTATTAAAATACTAGATGAAGATATTTTACAATTTCAAAAATCCAAAGAAAGAACAATATTTAAACCAAAGAAAATGTAAAATATAAAGCACGTGAAAATATGTGCATTGTATGAAAAAGTGTAAACATGAGCACCATGAATATATAAATCTATATCTATGTAAAAGAAAAATTGTGAATCACTAGGAAAAAAAGGACAAAGTTATGAATAAGAAAATCACTAAAGAAAGAAAAAACATATAAAACAAAGGGAATATTTTCAGGCTAACAAAAAATAAAACCTGCAAATTTCTGTAATTAACATTCAAATACATTAGATAAGAATAATTATCAATGATATAAAATATTAATCATCTAGGAAAGCGAAGTCTCTCAAAAGAAGTAGTAGAAATACATTAATAAGCCACACTGAAGAACACAGAATACTGCGTTTATATGTAATGTAAGATGCACTATCAAAAATATTGTTTATAATCTAGAGAAATATTTACACAGATATTCTATGTAATTTCCAAGTTATAATCCTAAAATATGTTGAAAGTGACAATGTGAATATGTTTGCTACAGCATTTACAGAAAAATAGAGTCTTCAGAACTATATAAGACATTATTGACAAAAGGTCAGTAAAATGATCATAAATTGGTTTTTTTGCAGAATGGAGTAAGAGTAAAGAGTTAGAATATACATAATCATTCATAAGTTCTTAATGATGTTGAATCAGTACTCATTTACATAATTAAAGAAATAAGATAAAATCCATAATGGAACAAAACTAATAAAGAAATAGATCTCAGCATTTTAGAGAGTGGTAAATTTTGAATGAAATAAGGAGAGTGATAACATATGGTGTAAGGATTAATTACTTGGACGAATAGCATAAACCAAGGGAATCATGATTAGGAGACAAGAGAATTGTTAGTAGCATAAAAATGACTTATAAGAATGTGATCCAAAAAAGAACATTTGATTGTCAAGTGTCTGAATTTGGAATATCTCACAGAATGCACTGAGAGAAAATTTCATTTATATAATATCTTCAGTATGTCATTGGTTGTACCTGATGAAATCATTCTGATGAAAATGAGTTAGACTCATGTGCACTTTTGGAATATTGAACACAGCTGTACCTTAAGTGTTTTAAAACATTGTCTGCTATTCATTATTTAACGTTGAGACTCACACTGTGAATAAGTGGCCTCTATCTAAGTGCTGTGGATAAGTTTATTTATGAAAAAGATTAGTTCTAAACTTCCAACATAGGAAGAAAGAAAAGATCCACTGGAGGCTGTTGCAGAATTGAACAGAAATAAACATTTAAAAAGGGACATTTAACCTTTAAAATAGTGTACAAATTTGTGGGTGATGATTCATATCCTGTTATTTATTTTTATTGAAAATTATCAATACACTAAATAAGACTCCTGAATATATTTTGTGCTAAGTTCTGACAGAAAAAGATATAGAAGCACATTTTACATCATATGAAAGTCATGATTATCATAATCCAGTCATCAGTCAACAAGTTTTCAGTGTTTTTAGCATTTCCCAATTTATAGTGTGAGAATCACAGTAGAATAAGGAAATAGTGTATATTAACATTGTAAAACATGCTATAAAAATGAGGAACTCATTGCTTCAGATGTGATGAACAATATGATATCTTGAGAAACTCTAGAAGGAAACGATCTTTTACTTCAAACATAGGTGAATTTACTCTTTTTTTTTTAGACTGTAAAAGGCAGGATTCTCAATAAAGGGCTATTTGTTAAGCAGAGATGTCAATAGTACAGTTCGATTGTGAAACAGTAAAATTCCAGGGATGATACAAAACCAAAATGATCATAAAGAAAACTTCTGATCAATTTTTATTATTGTTTAGTTTATTTTTTCTTTGATTTTTTTAATTTTAAAGAGATAAAGAAACAATAAAACAGAATTTCAAAACAGGTTAGTAGGAGAGTTATAATAATTAATACATTGTGTATTGTAATTTTCATAGTAATTATTCAGAGTACAAAATACAGGCATGATACTTTGTCCAAACTACATTAGCACAAACCTTTCTTTTCAATGAAGCAAGAAAACTAGCAGTGTAGCTATCTTAACTATCTTGTGTATATTTTTTTCCTTCCTTTTCCCTTTCCCGTATCACGATTTCTCATTTGGAAAATTTCTTCCAAGTTCTCATTATCCATTGTACATTTTGGATCTTATTTACTCACTCAGGTCCTCACACTGGTGAGAAAATATGATGTGGGTCTGATTTATTTCACTCAGGTGTATGCTCTCATTTGCACCCATTTACCTATGAAAGTTTCAGGTTTATGCTTTTTTATGATTGAGTAGTATACCATTATATGTAAAAAAATACATGTTGTTTTCTGTGTTGTTGCTTATAGATTTCTTATATTAGATAGCCTTATTCCCAGTTCTGAGGCTTTCCTAGGAAACATCTGTTCCTCTGAATGTCTTCTATATGTAGGTGATTTTTGGTCTTTATGTTTATCCCTAAAGCCCATTTGACTTAGGACCCATTTCTTTGCTGCTGGACTATGGTGAATTTATGATCCCCTTACAATCACAGTGTCATCATACATGGGGGAAAAACGGGTCATAGCATGGATGACATCCTACTTAAAGTAGTTTAGCTGGCAATAACAGTAAAGTACAGCCTGGCAACTGATAAACTGTTGCAACTTTTAGCGTGATGGAAATCATCAGCTATTCTTATTTTATCCCCCTAAAATGAATTCAGAACATTTTGTCATTGTGGCTGACTCTTTCCTTTTATTCCACATAAATATTTCTTCCTTGGTAGAAAATTTCTATATAGTCCGGTTCACGCAATTTAACTTATGTAAGTTGTTACCTTTTACCTAGAAATTTAAGATCAGAGATAACATTGTATACACACAGAACCTGTAAACTTGTAATGCGATGCTAAATAAATATTCAGAGAAAATACTTAAGTGTCATGAATTTCTTCATCTAGAAGGAATATTCAATCATATTGTACAATTTTCTTCATTTTCCTGATGAAAATCTCAAGACCAAATAAATGTAAGATGTGTACCCAAGATTACACACTTGGTAGCCAAGTTGATTGCATACTTGTAGAAGTAAAATACAGATAAATTGTACTTTTTTCTTCTGGAGTTACCTAAATACTCCAAAAGACCTACTGCCCTTCCAAATACTTAACATTACAACTGCTCAAAAGACCCTTCATCTCATGAAAAACAGAATTTTATAGAAATAAAGATCTGAGCCAAATCTTATAAATATAAAGTATGTAAAGTCCTCAGTTAAAAGCATTACTTTGAAATATTTATTGTGTTATTTATCTACATCCTAATGTAGTAATATAAAGTGTTCCTGGCAATAACAGCTTGCAAGGAAATCATTTGATTGTATTTTTAATTTCCATATTGGTCAGCAGGATTTTTTTTTACTTTTGGTGTTTACCACTATGTAAAATATCTTTATCAGGAAGGTGTTACTATGTAATAAGTGTCCTAAACCTTCCCAGCATAAAACTACCTTTTTGTTTCTATTTCAAAGTAGAGCTCAGCGGCTTTAATTGGATAGCTTGGCTCCATGCGTTATCTGTGATCAGTCAGCTATTGGAGAAGAAAAATCACAACAGACAGTGAAGAAAGCAAGGAAGAGTCTTCAAAGTTATTTTAGTAGAGGACAAAAAGTTGAACTCAAGTCCTAATGCACTAGGGGTGGCTGAGAATGACAGGTGACAGGCAGCATGGAAAAGAGGGAAAATTAATGAAATAAACCTGGCTAGTCATTAAGTTTACACTTTGATACACTTTGATAAAACTTGGGTTATCAATACGAGAATTGAGTCAAAGAGCAGAGTTGGGCAATAGGGAATTCTATGCATCCTAAAGAAAGTCTGGTTAAGAAGGGAAGTCTGGTTAAGAAGTCTGGTTAAGTGCAGTAAATGTAATATGTGAAGCATCCATGAAAACAACAAGCCTCTCATAATAAACTCCTTTGCATAAACCTAAAAATGGGATACCTCATGCAAATTTATGGATCATGAATTTCAGAGCTACTAGAGTTTGAACATTTGACTTCTCAAAAAGTTATACAGAAACTCATTTTTCATATAATGAATTGGGTAGTGGATGGAGCCTTTTAGAGATCAGCAAATCATGAGGTCCCCACCTTTATGTGTGGGCTTAATACCTTAGTGACAGGAGGCTGGGGAATGCGGGCACTGCCATGAGATGAAACAACCAGAAGTCTTTCTGCAGATGCTGCAGTCTGGCTCTTGAACTTCCCAAATCCTATGTAACTGTGAACTATAATTCTTCTCATTTTAAATTACATGGTGTACAACAGTATCCTGTTATCCAAGCATAAACAAAGATAAGAGTATAACAGTGATTCTGAGCAAGAAAACTGTACGAATGGAAACCGAAGTTAAGAAACGTCTCACAAAATTGACTGAAATGAATTTACCTTTTAGCAAAAGACAGCTGCTCACAGATTTGACCTTGCACTAGGCACATTGATTCTATGAACAAGGGTAAGAGTCTAGGGTTGGCATAATGTATTCACATACAAAGAGAACCTATAAAGGGAGTTGTAGAATTCATGGGCCCTTTGAAAAGATTTCTGTGAAGAAAAACGGGTACTGCATTAAGTGTTTCTTAAGATGGAAATATTTGGGGATTCCCTATAGTGTGCATGCATCTGCATGCTCCCCAAGGTGGTGGAAAGCTGGTGATAGTTATAGAGTCCAAAATTTGTTAGAAGGAAGATTTCTGGAGATTGTTTGCACAATTATGTATACATACCTCTTGGCAATATTAAAATAGAAATTTAAAAATTGGTAGCAATGCTACAGTTTATGTTTTATTGTTTACCAAAATGAAGAAAAAGTGTATTTTGATTCCTCTAACTCTTAAAAACTTTCTTTGAGATAGTTAAACTTCTTTTTAGTCTTACTCTGAGGTTAACTGCCTTTCTTCACTTCACAGCAAATCCACTGTCACCTTAGCCATCAGAGTGACTGATCAAAGCATGTTCTTTTTATTGATACATCTAAAATCTAAAGAAAAGTAGTACAATGAGATTTAGTCACATTCCTTCAATAATCAGGATGCATGTTCTACGTATGCAACTTGTACTTCCTTCAAATTGAATAGATAAACTATTAAGACATGTCATTCAGGTTCATTGGTTTTGATTAACCCATGTTTACCCATGGAAGTCTTTCTGTGTTATTGATGTTACTCTTTTTAAATTCTTCTAGCTATCAATGGATAAAACTGAGTTTCACACAGGAATATGTGTCTCTATAAATTTTAAGTGTAGGCATGATGGAGAAAACCAAATATTGTGTTTCTAACCAGGTGTAGAGTCAATAGTTACTTTCAACAGTCTCATCTTTATTTCAATAGTAGAGATATCAATTTGAAATATATACATTAAGCATTTTTTTCTGTTTAAAAATTATTAACAAAGTACATACTATTCAGATTGTCTTGCTGATAAAAGGTCTGATAAAAACCTGGTAAATACTTAATGTAATTCTTTATTGCAATAAAAGATTGCTTTGATCACCCTCAGAATTTCCCCCCTTGCTTTCAACACCGTTATCCTATCAGTCTTGCCACTTTTTGAGCAGTTCTGGGAGTTCTCTTTTGTGTCTTTATGCAACTTGATCAAAAATATGTGTCAGCCAGTGGAGAGCCATGTTTTGTCTCTTTCTACCTCTTTCACAAGATCTGGCACCCAGCAAGTTCTGGCTCTCTGTTAAACTCAAAATGACTGTGAAAGGTAAAGCTTTTGAGTGGATTCAGAGACTGAGATAGTCACAATGGCGCAATTAGAGACAGTCATGGAATTGACTCAGAAAGTGACAGCCATGATGGGATAAGTACCCTTAAAGTAAGGAAAAGTGTTTGACAGGGAGATCAATTGCTATGTGACTTTTACTGTAATTTTAAAAATTTAATACCATATTTCATATCACACCTCATATTTCTACTTCGAGCATTACAATTTACAGTTCACCTCATATTTGTTTCTATTTCAAGCAGTACAATTCATAATTCTCAATTTCTAACTCATAATGGCTAAATTTTTGAAGTGGCCTGTATGTCTATCAACAGATGAATGGATAAAGAAAAAGTGCTTTTCACACATGACAGACTACTTCTCTGCTATCAAACAGGATAAACAAGTCATTTTAGGAGACCAGATGTACCTTGAAATCATAATATTGAAATAAATCAGATGCACAAGCTTAAATATTTTATTATTTCTCTTATATGAGAAACCAAAGTGTAAAAAAATGCAAAATAAAAGATGGAGGTTGAGATGTAGGGAGGCAGATCTTTCCAAACTTGGAAAGAAGTTGAAAAAAGGAATTAAAATTATTATGTAAATGCACCAATTCCCTATGAAGATTATGAACTTTAGGTAATACAAATGTGTACTAATAAAATAATCAGTCGTCTTAGTTACTTTTTATTAGTCACTGAGACAAAATACCTGATGCCCAAAGTTGGGGAAGGAAAGTTTTATGACATTCTACCCCTGATCCCCAAAGACTCATGTACATCCTTTATACAAAAGACATTTAGTCCATCTCCAAGAGTTGCCAAAGTCTTAACATTTTCAGCATTGCTGAGAAGTCTAAGTCCCAAGTCTCCTCCAATATCTATGGCAAACTCTTAACTGTAAACCCCTGTACAAATGAAACAAAATTAAATATTTCTGAAATGCAAAGGCACAAGATAAACACTACCATTTCAAAAGTTACAAACAGGGGAATACAAAGCATTGGAAACAAAACAAGGCCAACATCCAGCAGGGCAAACATTAAATCCTAGAATTGTATGCTCAGCATTTGAAGCAATCTGGTTGCAAACTCCAAAAGGCTTGGGTGATTCCACTCCCTTGGCACTTACAGGGATTTCAGCTCTTACAGCTTCTCTCTTAAACCCTCTCTGCTCAGTTTTTGCAGCTTTCCTTGGATGATTCACATTATGGCTTTTTTGAACTTTTGGGGTCTCCACTGCACCTTTGACTTCACACTTAACATCTTTACAAATTACCCTCTCAGGGGCACATTGCTTGGCCTCCCAGGCCCTTTGCAATTGGGGTGGAAGCCATGTTACCTTCAGAATTTGTGCATTTTCTTTGCACCTAAAATCAGTGCCATGTGGATGCCACCAACGTTTGCTGCCAGCTGGAGGAGTAGCCAGGCTTTTCTGGTCAGAGCTATAGGAGTCGATTGCCTGGATCACTGGGCTCTGTGAACCTGATTGTGAAGAAAAGCTTCTCTATGTTGCCGTCATTTTGGAACCTCATGCAGTCTCCCTCGCCATTCTGGAGCATGGTGCTCTACAGCTTTCTCCTCTGAGCAAATTCTTTCACTTTTGCAGTTTTGAGGCTGCAAAGGATGGAGACTGGCTGCTTCCTAGGATGCCCCCCCCCAGCCATCTTTTTATCTCTCTGTTTCTTCTCAGCAATCAAAGTCTGGACCCTATCTTTATAATCCACAGCTTTACTGGAATTTTCTTTCTGGTCAAACTTGCAGCATTTTAAATTATCCTGTTGGGCTCTTTGCTCTTGAGTTGCAATATATATCTGGCTAAAAGCCCCTAACAATAGCCATGCCACAGCCTCAACATTCAACTGCCTTGAAATTTCCTTTGCCAGATTAATCATTCCATTGCCCTTAATCTCAGTCTCAGGCCAAGTCTCTGGGCATGAGCAAAACACAGACAATCTTTCTGCTAAGTCATAACACACATCGTGGGGAGTCCAACAACCAATGCAGTCCTTCTTCCCAGCAGAACCTCCCAAGCCTACTCTTTACCATCAGGCATTTTATCAGCCTTTTGGTCTCCTGAGCTCTGACCAGAATCTCCTATACAGAACAGCCTAAGCTGCTCCAGCTCTATGCATCTAGGCGACACGTCTGAACCTTTCCAAACTCTGCCCACAAGCCATTTCCAAAGTTTTTCGGAAAAAAATGGTCAGATGTAGTCACAGCAACGACCCCACTCCTCTACCAAATTCTATCTTAGTTACTTTTTACTCGTCGCTGAGACAAAATACCTGATGCCCAAAGTTGAAAAAGAAAAGGTTTATTTCTTACAATTTTTAGAGATTTTAGTCCATACTCAATTGGCTCCAAGGCAGGGTGGCATGGCGGGCCGCAGTTCATGGCGGCTGCAAACCGCAAGGCAAAAACCAGCAAGAGAGAGAGACACGCCTTCTTCCTGTCATTACATCACATCCTGGCTTCACCCCTAGGCAGGTATAGAACTTACACCCCCAATCCAAGCACTAGACAATGAACCAATCACAAATGCATAATGCAAAGGCATGAGGCTTGGGGGCCACTGACATAAACCATGACATCAGTAAGAGAAGTTTTAAGAAATTTATTATAGACCTGTATTTTATTTTGGTCATATCTGTATAACACGCATACATAAAATGTATGTTCCCTTGTACACTTGGTAAATTCAGTGTAAGCACACAATGTCTCAAATACATATCTATAAAATATTCAAAAGTAATTTTCTACAATTCATATTCTAATATTTTAGTCCATTTTTGCCCTGTTACATATGCTGAAGTACTGACTTTTTAGCAGTTTATATGTCCCATTAATTGTTAACTCTGAAGTAGACACAATTTTATTATTCTATATGTAAAAACAAAAAGAAAGAAAAAAAGAAAAGAAAAGAAAAGAAAAGAAAAGAAAAGAAAAGAAAAAGGAGCAGTAAACATCTGGTACAAGCCGGTTATGATTTTAGCCGGGGAAAATGTATGCAACAGCCCCAATATTCGAGCGTGGTTTCAGTTCACACAATCTCCACTCACCCCCCAATCACCAAAAAAAAAAAAAAGTCTCATGGCCAAGTGTGATTTCAGTTCTGTGGCCCAGTAAACCTCTCCAGTAGGGAACATTGCAGGTCATACAATCCTCAGCAGGGACGTAAAATAATCTGACAGCTGAGGGAAAATCTACAGGTACTTTTTCGTATAATTAAAAACAATCTAGATTTTAATAAGGGTCTATAAAGGCCAAATGAAAAAGACTTCATTACAATATTAAATAAACATATACCATGTTTTTTTTTTCTGTGTTTATTCTTCAAAACAAAAGAAACTATTCAAAGTGTTTTAATGTTTGTTCTTCAGAAATCAAAGAAACTATTCAGGCAGGATAAAGCTGCTCAAGGAATCGAAAAGGTCTCGTAATTGACATCATGAAAAAGCTTACTTTGAAAGCCTCTCGGTTTCTTTCAGTTCAGGAGGTCAGAAATTGAATGACCAGAGAGCTATAGATTATTTGTAGGACTCTTGAACACTTGCTATATGGATTTTATAAACATTGAGGATGTAAGAGATGCCTTTTGTTTTCTCTTCTTGATTAGATCAAAAGCAGCATCCTATGATATTTGTTCCATCAAATTCTACAGGAAAAAAAAAATAAGATTGACTGCTTGACACCAAAATCTCTTTGCTGAACAAATAAGGAGAAAATCTGAACTATAAAAATTCAAGTCATCTCTAACAACAACAAAAAAAAATCTAAAAATCACATCCTTTGGAAAAGAAACTTGCATATCAAAGGGGCAAGGAGAGAGCAAGCAAGAGAAATATCTTTTTCAGACCTTAATGTTGTGTATTTTCAACAGTACCCTACAGCTGTATTATCTCTTTAAAGTGTACATACAAAAAAAAAGTACACCTCCAAAATCTCCTTTCTTTTTCCATGTATTCTGGTTTTTCTGCTTATTCTGTCTATATGCTTTCTGGAAGAATTATTTTGTGTCACTTTTATTTCTTATTTAATTTATCATAAGATTGATATATTTGTATTCAGTCCCTGCTATTTCCTCACTATTCCTATTTCTATTTTATTTTCCCAAAGTTGTTGTATACTACAAGTATTTTCATGTATCTAATAGACAATTATTGCAACCTATTCTGAATTTCAAGAGTTTGGAAATGATTTTCAACGAGGCACTTCAGAGAGAATTTGGGAAGTATGAGAAAATAAAAGATAAAGACAGGCTCTATAGAAAATCAATCATTGCTGATATATAAATCTAAATAGAGCATGATCAGACTTGAAAATATGTAGCTGCTATTTCATAATACACAAAAAGATGATTTTGTTTTGCTGGCATTCTACACATTTGAAATAACTTATATGCCCAATATACACTGCTATTCTTCACCATTCCCACACTTCGCAAACACAATCTTCTCCTACCTATGAAACCTTCCTAGTGGATGAAAAAAATCAAGTAATTATATCCATTTCTGAAAAGAAGTATATGCTTAAGGAAAATTATAATGATGTTTTCCTGATACAAATATCAATTACTATAATATTTACAACTTACAAGAAGAAACAATAGGATGTGCAGTCATCATCATTATTTTTGGTTATTAATTTAATGCTGGCTATTAGAAATTTTCTTAAAGATAACTTTGCTTGTGGATAAAATTTTTGAATCCTTAGTTTTTAGGAAATAATTGGTGGTTTTATGAGAAAGGAACTGAGAATATTCTAATATAAGATGCTATATTTCATTATTAGTATATTTTCACTACACAACCCATATTCAAACTGTCAGTCAACAACTAGATAAATATTTCTACATGATATAATTTCTCAAATCAGTGTATACATGGCTGAAAACTAGCTTTGTAGCATGTGATAATAGCCTATCATATTCACTGAAAATAAGAAAATCATCTTTGCTTCTATTTCATACCAAATCTTCCTAAATTAGTGTGATTTATTTCACAACGATTGATGCAGTTCATGATTCTGTGGGTCTGAAATGTTTTCTAGAGTAAGGTAGGGGAATCTGGGTTTCTCTGATCTGGGCCAAATTCAGTTTAATTTGTCCATTGTTAGCCATAAGCCTGTGATGCCCTGTAGGTTCCTTCACTGAAATAGTATAACTTTTCCTTACGTGAATTCTATTCAGTATAAACATGTTTATGTCATAAAGGTATCAATATCATCTATATCTATATTTCTGTTACATGGAAACATTTGCAGAGAATCCAAAAATAGCAAGAGGCTTGAAGCTCCAATATTTAAATAACTAGTGTCATATTTGTCACTGCCCATTGCTTATTATTTGTCACATGACTGCTGTATCAGAGTGGATATTAATCACTGAAAGAGTGGACACAGAGTGGGGTGAACAGACTAGCAGCCATGGCCGTACAATCTAGTCCAGGTATCCAGCTCATATCACTACCAAATATTGTCACTGTGCTTTCATTACTTTTTCATTTTTCTTCTTTCCTTTCTCCCTTCCTTTTAGCTTTCTGTCCTGTATATTCTGGTTTCCCATAGTCTTATTTGCCATCTATACTGATTGATCCTTGCATTTGATTCCCACCAGAAAATGTTGTTCTTGTGTTTTCAATACTCAGACTTCAACCAGTGAAATACAGGCTTCTCTCCTTTCTATGGTCTATTTTATGTGCAACACTGAACTTACTTTCAATATCCATGAAGTGTGTTGTAAAGAAAATCTTTATATAAAACATGGAAGCAAGCATGACTTTTCACCCATCAGCATGTAAGAAATAAATCCTGTAAGTATCTCCCACTGGGAACCATTAAGCTGCTATAACAGTATTTCAGAGTCAGCTTTCTCACCTGTAATATTAAAGATCACCTTCCTTTCCCTGAGGAATATCTTTTCACCTGTAATATTAAAGATCACCTTCCATTCCCTGAGGAATATCTTAAGTTGGTTACTACCTCTGACATGGCATCCATAAGTAGCAGCGCTTAGCAAAAATATTTTAAAAAACACTTTCCAATATAACCTGTCTCCCTATTACCATATGGTCCACAGCTCTTATCATAAACTGTGTCAATGCATAATTAACCTACTAAATTGCATTTTTAGGGAAAGAATAAAATATAGTAATATCTCAGACTTTTTAAATAAAAATACACTGTATTTTAAATCATGCATTAGCAAATAAATAGAAGAGAAGCTTCAGACCAAGTTTTATTTCAAAAGACCTTAAAAGATCAAAATATCGAAAAATTATTTTTTCAAACAATTTCTCTTTTCTCATCATCAAACAGTTAATGTCAAATAACTGAACACTAAATTTTGATTAGACAGGCTTTTATGTAAATCCCAGGTTACTGTGCCATAAGGGAGGTTGTGGGTATAAAAGAAATGATATTGCTGCCTTGTTAATTTTCTTTATTTGTTCCCTCAAAAATATGGCTTACTTATAGGGAACAGAGATGCCAAATTATTTATGTATGTAGAATTTGTCATCTTCTACTTCAATTGACTTTCCACAAAGGAGCCAAGGCAATTCTCTGGGAAAAGGATACCTTTTTTCAACAATTATTGTGGGAGAAAATTGGCCATCATTATGCAAAAATATGAATTTAGCATTTTTCTCATACACAAAGTAGGTCACACACTTAATAAAAATTTTATAGTAAAAATAAGAGAAAATCTTTATAGCCTTGAATTAGATAAATAGTACCTGAGTAAAGTTCAGAGAGAGAGAGAGAGAGACAGAGACAGACAGAGAAGGAAAGAAGGAAGGAAGGAAGGAAGGAAGGAAGGAAGGAAGGAAGGAAGGAAGGAAGGAAGGAAGGGAGGAAGAAAGGAAGGAAGGAAGGAAGGAAGGAAGGAAGGAAGGAAGGAAGGAAGGAAGGAAGGAAGGAAAAGAAAGACAGCAGCCTTTGGTAACCCATCAAGTAGAATTCTATGAAGAAGCCAGAAAACAGGCTGACACTCCACACTCATCTGTTAACCTTGCAGGCTGCTTGATGATTTTATCTATTATTTGATGGTTTCATTTCTCATTCCATCACCCCATGAAGCATCCAAGCATCTCACCTGAACAGGTGGGAACTCTGAGCCTGCAAAAAGCAGGTGGATGGCCCTCCCACCTAGTATGAGTCACAGGTGGCAGCTAGACAGGCCTTAAACTTCTTACTCTTTAAAAGTCTCTAATGGAAACTTTAGACACTGCTAGGTATCCCAAACGCTGATAGTTAACCTGCTTGTGTCACCTGGTACATGTGCCATGCTCTCTGGGCTCAAACGAGTAGCCTGGTCCATGTGTCGCTCTCAGAGAATGCCAAGCATCCTCTGTCTACTTCCAAGCCACCCAAACACTCCAGACCAGGCACATCACAATTTCTCTGTCCCACACAACTTATGAAAATTAATGGAGGTCCTTTAATCATATCTAGATATACAGTATCCAGAGCCTCTCATTCATCTGTCAAATATAAGAAGATTACATTCCAGCTTATGGGACAATTCTATTATGTAGCCAAAGTTACTGTGATTCAGGCAAATGTCCCCAAAAATGATTACAGCTCAGGAAGCTACCTAAAATCACACTCCTGTATCAACAATGCAGTGATCCCCATCAAGGTCCTTGGAATACATCCCTAGGACAAAGTGTTTTACTAAAAAACTCATCCAATAATACTGGAAAGGAAAATATCACCAGATATGAGAGTATCAATGAAAGGAGACTGAAATATGAAAAAGCAAATAACACAACACACAAAAGACACATTAGTTCTTGGCCAACACACCCCTAAGTAAAGAGCATTCTTACATTGCAAAATGTAAGTGCAAATAATGATTTTAAGGAAACTCAAGGAAGTCTAACAGAATATAGGAAATCTTTCACAAAGAGAAAAAAAAGTCCAGGAAATTCAAATAAAATATAAAAAGTAAGAGAATAGAAATAATGAACCTGAACTCAATAAACAAAACTTCAAAGATATAATTTAGAGGCTCAACAACAAACTATAGTAAGCAAAGGAACTTTTGATCTTGAAAACATATACAGTACTTAAAAAATTAAAGAAAGGATTATGAAAATCTCATAAGAATTATAAAACATGAAAGCAAATAAATACTCACAATGTGTCTATTACAAAAGGAGTAGAGTGGAAAAGTCATAGAAAATTTATTCAATAAAACAGTAGCTAAAAACATTCCAAATCTTGGGAAGATGCCCACATTCAGGTCCAGGAGGCTGCAGAGCCCCAAGTAAATGGGGCCAAAAAAGACCGTTCCCATGACACAGCCTAGTTAAACTATCAATTGTGCAAGATTAAGAACATTGTCTAAAATTAGTAAGAGAAAAACATGCGCTTAAATATAAGAGAATCACCATGAAACTAACGGCACATTTCTCAGAAGAAAATTTGCAGGCCAGAAATAAATGCATAATATAATCAAAGTGCAGAAACAAAGATGTGCCAACTAAGAATACTATATCAAAACAATATTTTTCATTCAGAAATGAAGAAGAAGCAAAGTATTTCCAAGACAAGTAAAATGCATCCCTACCAGGGCAGGCTTACAAAAAGTATTAAGGCAGTTCTGTCATAAGAGGATAAAAGCAACCACAATCACGAAAAGATAGATAAGCATACAACTCACTAACATAGCAAATAAACAAAGCAAAATACACAATAATGAAAGGTCATCAATACAACAAACTAGCAATGAAGAGGAAGAAATAAACTATATAAATTAAAAATAAGGGATGTAGAAAAAACAAAAATATAGAAAGTATCTAGGAAGTGATGTACAAAGACAAGACTATGTTTTAACATAATTTTATGATAGCAGAAATGATATACTAGCTTTACTGACTCTACTGGTGAAGACACATATATTTAAAGTGAATGTGTGGACAAAGATATTCTATATAAATGGAAACCAAAAGAGCAGGAGTCGATATCATTATAACAGATACAATATTCTTCAAATAAAAATAACAAAACTAAAGAAAATCACAGTGAAATGATGAACTAATAAGCAAAAAAATAAAAATTGTAAATTCACATTTATCCAACACTACAGCACTCAATTATATAAATCAAATAACAACAAAAATATAAAGACTCCTTAAGGATAATTATGAACAATTATACGCAAAAAATTGAAAAACTCCTAGGACAATGGGTAAATTTCTCAACAAATATAGCCTACCAAATTTGAACAATAAAGCAAGGAAAAATAAAAAATAATGAATTATTATGTTGATTCAATAAGAGAAAGTGTCCTGAGAAAGAGAAGCTCAAAATTAGAAGACTTAACTATTGAATTTTACCTAATTTGCAAAGAACTAATAATGATAACTATTAATCTATTCTTTAAAATTGAAAAGGAGGTGATACCTCTAAAATCATTTTACAAATTGAACATTGCCCCGCAAACTAGATCAATTAAGCATACAGTAAACAATAGAAGTCAATAAATGCTATTGTTGGTAAATATAGATTCAAAAACTCTCAGTGTGATTCTAGCCAACTGAATTCAAAAGTACATCAAAAATACTGTACAACATTACAAAGTGGAATCTATCCTAGGAATTCAAAGATGGTTTACCAGACAAAAATCAATTGAGATTTTATATCACATCAGCAAAATGAATGACAAAATCCTTAATGTGATCATCTTAATAGATGCAGAGCCCACATGCAAGAGCATTCAATATCATTTCACCGTGAAGTCCACCACAGAGTAGATATGGAAAAGAGCTCAGCATAATTCAGGTTATCTGACCACTTGAAATCAACTTCATACTGAAAGGAAAATTTTTGAAACATTTTCCTTTAAAATAGGAAAAATGACAAAGACTATTTTTCTCCTGTGATCAGAATAGTAATGCGGGCCTTATACTTAGCAGTAAACAGGAGAAAAAAAGGCATTCAATATGAAAAAAGGAACTCAATATATGACATAATTTCTTTTAATGATTTAAATATTCCAGCAAAGAACTGGTAGAACTGGTAAGAAATTTTCAAGATGTTGAAGGATTACAAAGCCAATTGCAAAAATCATTATTTTTTATACACCAACAATGAACTTGCTGAGAATGGAATCAAAAAAGTAACCACATTTAGAATAGCCAGAAAAATTTTACAGTATATGGAAATAAACTGAATCAGGCAAATGAAATATCACTACAGTGAAGATCATGAAATTGTAGTGAAAAAGTTGAAATGTGCCACTAAAACCTAAATACACGATGTGTTTATAAATTGGAAAAATTAATATTATTAAAATGTCTGGAATACTCACAAATGCTTATAGATTCAATTTAACCCCTTCCAAAATTCCAGTACATTCTTTACAATAGAAAAAAATGTTCTAAAATACTTATGTAAACACAAAAGTCCCTGAACCTCCAAAAACACCTTAAAAATATGAAACTGGAGGCATTACACTACTTCACCTCAAAACTCTGATCATCAAAACAGCATGACACTGGCATATAGAATGACATATAGAATACTAGATAAGAATCAGAAAGCTAGAAATAAATTCTCTCATCTGTCATCATAAGCTGGCCTTCAGCAATGTTCCCATTAGTGCACAGTTAAGAAAGCAAAGTCTCTTCAGTAAGTAGTGTTGAAAACTATGCTTTCACATACTGAAGAAATATACCATTAAGTAGTCACAAAAATCAACTCAAAGTTCATCAAAGACCTAAATCTAAGACCAGAAACTGAACCTTCTTGAAGAAAACATAAGAGAAATACTTAAAGCTATTAGTGTAGGTTATTTTTTCAAAAATAAAGACAATAAAAACAACATATGCAAATGTGATTTTATCAATTTAAAAACCTGCACATTATATCAACAGAAAGAATCAAAGAGTAAAGAAATAACTTGAAAGATAGCAGAAAGCTTTTTCAAACTTTTGTCAAGGGATTAATAACATAGAATATACAAGAAAGTGAAATTATTCTTCAGAATTAAACCCAAATAATTGTACATTAAAATGTACCAGATATTTAGATAGGCATTTCTCAAAAGTAGACTAACAAATGGTTATCAAGTGCACAAACAATAAAGCTCAACAATACTAATCATCAAGAAAATGTGAATTGAAACCACACAAGTTAAAATAATTGTCATTAAAAAGGCAAAAAAATAAAGAAGAAGAAGAAGAACAGAAATGCTAGACAGTATGCAGAGGAAATGGAACCCATAAACTGTTGGAAATGTAAATTACAACACCTATGGGAAGCATTCTGTAGATTCTGCAATAAGGCAAAGATAAAGCTGCCTTAAGACCCAGTTAAGACTCAGATAATCCCATTACTGGGCATAGTTTAGGGGTAATGAAATTGGCATGTCAAAGCAAGACCTTTAGATCATTATCTATACCCCCCTTGGCACTGGAATGCAGTTGACAGTGCCAGTGCACAGAAGCATCCTAAGAGTCTGCTAATGGAGAAAAAAATACATCACATTGTATAATGGAGTACTATTCAGCCATAAAAGTATAAAATGCTGTCCTTTGAAACAATGTGGATCAAATGGAGATTATGTTAAGTGAAATTATTCAGGCACAGCAAAACAAGTATCAAATACTCCTATTTAAAAGTAGACCCTAACAATTAATCTCATGGGAGTTGAGACTACAATGGTGGAAACAGTAAGCCAGATAAAACAGGCAAGGAGAGGGGAGACACGGGCAAAGACTGATCTGTGTGTATATGGTTATAGTTGAACAGGAGCAAGGAGTCTCAAGTGTTACAGCTCAGCAGGTGACTGTAGGTAACAAATACGTACCACACATTTTACAAAGCTACAAGAAATAATTTGGGAATGTTTTACTCTAAAGTCTTGATCGATGTGTGAAGAGATAAATTGCTTAATTTGATTTTAAAGTGTGCCATATATACATGTGTTGAAACATTACATCATATCCCACAGATATGTATGATATATATGGGGTTTTTTATGTACTAGTTAAAATAAATGTAAAATGGGAGTGAAATTCTTCCATGAGGAACAATAGAGTTGAAACTGGAGCACTTTATGCTGACAAATAAATCAAGCACAGAAATGCATTTACCAAATGTTTTTACTTGTGTTTGAAATCTTTCATTGTTAAGTCCGAACCATGCCCTACTTATTTTGGGTTTAAATGTGAAAAAAATCAAATTTTTTTGCTTATATACATCAATTATGTGATGTTTTATAGGGAGCCCTCCAAAAGACACAAGAGCAAAAAAAGTAGGCCAAAGTTCAGACATGACATAGCTAAGCAGTGTGACTTTAGTTCACAACCATTTTACATATATATATATATATATATATATATATATATATATATATAAAATGATTTTATGTATCATATAATGTATAATTTCATATATATAAGAATTTATATATCATATATATTATACATAATAATTTTTATGTATATAATTAAAAAATTTCAAAAAACCTAATGTAAAAAATAATAAATGTTTAAGGAGAGGCAAATACTAATTATCCAGATTGATACTGATACATTATATATATTTGTATCAAAGTATCACACATTAATACGTAAGTATATGAAATTATGATATTTCAATTTTCGTAAAACATTTACACATGGAAATACCTGAGCCTTAATTGAACTTATTTTCCTTCAAAAATTATATTCAACTTCAGTAGTCATTGGATAAAGCAAGCTAAGACAAAACAGCACACCACATTGCCCCATGAGAATGCTTAGAAAAGTGGATCAAATATATTGGCAGGAAATAGGAAAATGGAATCCTGTTGTATTCCTGGTAGGAATATAAACTGATTTGGAGACTTAAAAAAAAAATACAGCAGTATTTTTAAGATGAGTAAATTAGAAGCTTCTATATCACATAATGATGGCATTTCTAGGAAACAAAATTAGGGAATTCATCACCATCAAGTCAGGCTTAAGAGATTATTAAAATATATGTCTACTCTAAAAAATTATATGAAAAAATAAATTATTCTTAATATTCAAAAAGTGAAAGCAAACCATCTATTTATCAACTGTTGGTAAACAGGATACTGTATAACACAACTTTGGAGTATTAAACAAATGGAAAGAACTTGTGATGCAAGAATGTGTATGAGTATCAAAAATTATGCTAATATAAAGGACCTAGACGCAAATTTCATATCATATATTACTCCTTTTATATTAGAAGTCCAGAAAAGGCCAATCTGTAAATGTAGATAAGCACAGTCCCGGGCTGGGGCGGAATTGAGGATTGACAGCTCATTTAGCACCAGCTCTCACAGCAAGATGAGCGATGTTTTGAGACTGGATGTTGGTGATTGTTGCAGCCACTCTATAAATGTATTAAAATGCTGAGGTACACATTTAGGATGGCTGTACCTCATGGTCTTTAAACTGTAACTAAATAACAGTGGTAAAGTAATATCAGGAACCATAATTTTTTTTTTTTTTTTTTAATTTTCAAAACAGAATGCTCAAGAAAATGAAAGCTGGGGCCAGGGATTTAGCTCAGAGGCATAAGGGCATTCCTAGCACTAGGTTGTGAGTTCGAACTCTAGTACAAAATAAAATAAAATAAAATAAAATAAAATAAAATAAAATAAAAGAGTGCAGATATCTTTAAAGAAAAAGAAAATGAAAGCTGGGGGGGATTCTCTTCTAGAATCAACCATGCTACACGATATCTTCTGTAATACAGCAATCAGAATGAATGACAGATTTTTTTCCCATTTCATTTCATCAGCACGTGTGAAATTATATATCATAAATTACAGTACTGCTTACAATGAAGTAAAATTCTCTTGATTATCCTCATGCACGAGGCTATTAATATGATCTTGAACAAAGCAACGGTAAGGAAACAGCACCCTAAAAATCGCCATTTTAGAATGTGTGATTTCCAGCGTGCCTTAAAAGTTTGTGATGGTCTCTTTCACTGCAGATGGAGTGAAATTTGGCCATTTGTCAGCAGCTACACCTATCCTTGGATGCCCTTGATAAAGCATGCTGGCTTCCAGTGGTTATTTATTATGTAGAGCCCCTAGGACATCTCAAGGGAGAGTGTATATAGTCTTCCTAAAGTAAAAATTCACCATGTTCACTACAGGGATGATTAGAATAGTGCCACAACAGCCATCCCTATATTCTATTTGTATTTTTTTAATGTCTTTGTTTTGCATTGTTTATGATTAGGCAGACTTGCCCATGTCTTTCCTACTTCAAGCCTGTTTTATTTTCAAGAATAATATGGAGACATTAGCTTCAATAACTGAACAAAGCCGAAGGTGTGTATAGAGCCAATAACACAGGAAAATGGCCTTTATTTGCATGTCTATGCATATATAACACATGAGCTTCTTCAAAACTTGCTCTTTGAGGGCTTCTTTAGGTTGAGGTCATATTAAAGCTACTTAGTTCTGTCCTTCAGAGTTAGTCTGAATTGCAGAAGCTGATGGCTAAAAACCAAATTGATGAATTTTTTCAAGCCTTCAGGTTCTTGTAAGATGTACGTTTGATCTTACACTCCAGTAGCCAGAGAGGAAAGGCTGAGAAAAACATGATTTTGGACATCTCAAAAATCTCTTCTTATGTATGTTCCCCTACTTGTATGTAGTTATATAGAACTATTATTTCTCTCTTCCTATTTGTTCCAGTGCAACCACAGATATTTGACTGTAAAGCCTAACATTACCATATGAACCAATACACATATTTTATTTAGATATAGTTCTTCAGTGGGAAATCTGAAAAAAAGTATTATCACTTCCATTAGAAAACAAACTCTGAAAATCTGTGTAGAAAACAATAGATAAAAACTGCTAAACATTACAGCAAGCTATTGGTATATAATATGTTTTGATTATGTATATTAAATATTATGTTACCAATGTACACAAATTCGATTACTTACACTTCTGGAGCTGCAGTGCCCAAACTCGAGTCCACCGACTTGCACTGCTGGGGGCTGGTTAGGAACAGAGCCCACCGCAGGAGGTGCACAGTGGCCAGTGGCAGCAAAGGACGCTTCCTCTGGGTTGCAGGCTTGCTTCTCAGGATGGTTTGCATTATTTACTGCCTGGGCGGCACCTCCTGTCGGATCCGAGACAAGAGTGAGAATCCCAGGAGCCCTAACCTACTGTCAGCCACGTGTGCAGGAATTTAGGAAGGGAGCTCCTTGTAGGAATCTATCCAACCCAGAAGCTGTCCCCCCACCCTACCACCTCACTCACCTGCAACACCCTATCCCTGGAGAATCTGTTTTGCCCAAACCAATCCTGCTGCCAAAAATCAATGGACTGCAGTGCTAGAGGATATAGCAAAGACATAACTTCTGCTAATCAGGATGTATGTTCATTTTCTTTAAAAATAAGTACAATTTCTCTTAAAATATAATAGCTATAAAGGAGCAGTGTGTATTATCACAACTAGAGAAAAGGATTTTTCCAATAAATTTACATCTATGCTCATTTTAGAGAAAATTTAGATATACTTTACTACAACAGTAATATTTCATATGTCAAAAATCTTACTGCAATGTTTCCTAATCTTCAAAATGAATATCTAGAACACATATTTGTAAGTCTTGTTAAATTTTTAATTGCTTTACATTTCATTATGACATAACAAAGTAAAACAGAATGTACAATTGTCAAATAAAATAGCTTCATTTAAAATATTTATGTATTCCTGAATATAATATATTGAGTTACTATTAGTGAAATTCAATGAATTTTACACATTTACTCTAATTTCTTATACACTATTAATTTTTTGTTAATGTTATTCTTTAAATGTCATTGGACCCCATTTAGTTATATGATGGATTAAAGAAAACTTTTTCATTTAAATTTCCTTTGTACATATAAATATTAAACACCTATCTTCCCTGTACAACTAACGTTAACTTCAAACATTCCAAATTAAGTCAGTGTCACCAACACTTTGTTAGATATTTAATCCTGAAAATTTAGATTAACATTTTACATCATTCTCTGCACTATCATTAGCTTTAACCCTTGAATTGTATGGTGATTTACAGGCACCGAAGTCTTCTATAGTTGAAAATATGGCAACACATTTTGACTTTTTAAAAGTTTAATTATCTCCTGTACTGAGCAGAAGTCTTATTGGTAACATAGTCAATTAACAAGTTGTTTGTTATATGTATCATCTATATTAAAAAAGTGATAACCTTGAAATGCAATTTTTTATTATGCACAATTTAATGCAGAAAGGCACTGCTCACACGGAGATGATTATGGTAACAACACTTAAAAAACTAGAACACTTGAGCCTACCAGGATACCAACAGAAGCTGTCCATGCAGACATTATGGATGACTGCAAATTTTATCCAGTCGTGCCTTAATACTGTATCTTTGTGTTTATTTATATTTCTCTTAATTGTGAATGTTGAAATATAAAGCCTGTGTGTTTTGGGGTGTGTGTACATTTTGGTAATTTTTGTTTGATTTCCATTTTTAAAAATAGACTTTAAAAATTTGTATTGTTATTAAAACATGTTTGCAGGACATACTGATTATATTTGTTATGGGGAGTTGGCAAATGTACATAATGCATCTTAATGCTTTTTTAGGTTACCTTCTCCCCATCCAGTTGTTGGTTTTTAACTCTTTATAATGGATTTCTATGCATTTCGTAGATAGACTGTTCTCTACATATATTTAATACATTAATGGACTACACGAATTTTTTTTTTGTATTTTCTATTTCTGGATGCTTGGTTCATATATGCATTTATTCAAATTATGAAAAATATAAAAAAATGACACAGAAAACCCTGAATTTAATGGATCTGTGAAGTTCAAGCCCATGTTGTTCAAAAGACAACTGCATGCACAGTCATAGAATCTTTTTTTTTTTCAAATTTATTCCAAAATCTTTCATTTTTACTCATTCTTCATAGGCCCCTTTTCCCTCAAGGTTTATATTTGTTTGATTTGATGCAGATTAAAAACACTCAATTTTGTAATTGATCAAATGTGAAGTACTTATTAATTTGCCACCATACAATTCTTAGACTTAACAAAAACTCCTTAAAGTGGCTTAAAATTTGGATATGTTATTTTTCCTCCTCTCAGGCCACTTTCTTTTTATGACCCAGGTTGCACTCAGAATATTTTGTGGTCATTGCTCACACATTCAGGACATATTAGGACTACTCATATTTCTTATGTTTCTCAGTTGACCTTATTCACAAGCACCCATGGGTAACTGCAAAATTTTTCTAGTCATAATTTATCCAAATTTTGAGTGAGATAAGGTGGTAGGAAAGCAAAAGTTGGAATGTTGTTTATGGATCTCAGCTCACTGGCAAAGTGGAAGTTTTATTTAGTGATGTGGTACCAGTGAACTTAGAGTTTAGCTAGGAATTTGGTTGAGAAAAGAGAGAAAAGCATAAAAATGAAATTTACTGCATAGAAATCCTGAATTTTTACACTGATCTCCAGTGTGATGTTAAGAAAATATTTTTCTTCTGAACTTCTGTTTATATAAAAAAATAACAATTAAAGTATCATTTATTCTTATTGCTGTGACATTTAAATTAGGTTGTATTGATTTATTAGGTTGTACTGATGAATACAGTACTGTCCTTGAAAACTAGTCCCTTCCACAAAAGGTTCAGTCTCACCTCCATTTCTAGTTAAGACCCTGAGAAAATGAATGAAATAGGTCTGGGGTTTAACTGTTCCCAACCTTGGAGTCTGAAGTCTGTGGATTTGTCACAAAGTCCTCCCCTTGTCTTACTTTTTCTTTGTCAAAACTATGGTCTTGTTGTTGCTTCTAATGGAGAAGTACTAGTGATCTTGGCAAAATGGTATTTCACTGTGAATATACTTCAATGTGTATCTATTTTGTGACAAACTATGCAGTTCCTATATACTTCTGGGAAACAGACTTTTGATTTTATTCCTGGAGGTTAGAGCATTCACTATTTCAATTTTTCCATAAGCTTCAGACCTAAAGTAAATGTATGCCTTTATTTCATAAATATCATTCAATTCATGAGGAAAAATGATTTAAAGAATCAATACATGGAGATTTCTCAAAAAGCTAGGGTCAGAGGTTCCACTTGACCCAGTTATTCCCTTTCTGGGCATTTTCCCACAAGAATTGAAAACACCACACCACATTGATATATATGCTCCCATGTTTATAATTGCACAATTTATAATAGTCAGATCTTGGAAATGACCCAAATGCCCAACAACTGAGCAATGGATAAAAAAAGATGTGGTACTTTTATATAGTGGAATACTACTCAGCCATAAAGAATGATAAATTCAAAGTTTTTATAGGTGAATTACGCAAATAGAAACCATAATCAGAAGTGGAATAAATCAGACTGCATGTGTAAACACCGTATTGTCTTGCTAGTGTAAGAAATTTACAGAGTAAATAACATCCAAAAGTTATAATAGATACAGTAAAAGGGAAAGAAAGTGCTCATAGGGAAGTTATGCTGTTTGATCAATCTTGCATGCCTATATCTGATAATCTGAGGAACTATTTTGATGATAACAATATGCAAAATAACCATGATTGTTAAATTTCTATCATTTTGTTTTGAAATCCTATATCACTATTATCTGTTGTTTTTGTTGCTGTCATTTTGCTTTTGTTGTTTTCTGATGTTTTTTTTTTGCTTATAGTTTTCCTATGCTTTTCTCTTTAAAATAAAAAAAATCAATATTTTATGGCCATGAAATAAAGAACCATAAGGTTTATAATTAGCAATTTTGTTATATCCAGCCATATAGAAATATTTTGGATGAGGTAGAGGAGGCAAATAGCAACAAAAATATGCTTTGGAGTTTAGCTAATAGTCTATGAATGCTGGCTTTACTGTTTACTCTGTAATCATTAAATGTTACTTAAATTCTCTATGATGTCATTTTGTGTGAACTAAAGAAAAATAGTGATGCTGTTTTATGTGTTAGGAAAATCTCATCAGTGGAGTATTTATGCTTGATAACTAGTAAGCGCCCAGTAAACATGAATCCATTTGTTACAAGTAAAAGACAGGACCGAGTTTTACTGTTACTGTCCCTGGATGATTAGCCAAATCCCTCTCCTCAGCTTTCAAGCAGCAGGTTCTGCTCAGTTTCTGGAGCGATCAGCTCATCCTAGACTGTCAGGATATTCTGCCCCCATCTGAAACCCTCAATCCCTTCTTACTGCCATGGATGTTGTCTTCGGGTACTCAACGACAATTTACATTTTCTCAGATCTCCTACTTTCATTGCAAGTGAAAGGATAGACTCACATTGTCATGATTTTCTATTTTTGCTGACGGTAAATTCCCTCAAGTGAACATGATTTAAGTTTGTCTTTCTGCCCATAGTCTCTTTTTATACTGAAGAAGGAGGTAGTAGTTGCTACCTGCACTTGTGTAACTGTCTCCAAGAGGGACTAATTGCATCTTTGAGTGGGACCCTGGGCCATAAGATAAGGGACCTTTTTGTCTTTCGCTTGAAAAATCCCAAGAGGTATTTTTATGGCTTTCCTTAATTTTTTTTAAAAGAAAGCCTTGTGTAATAAAGTCATCTTATTCACAATATGCACCATGATCTAGTCCCTTTACACTGGCTCTAGGGATCATCTGACGAATACACTATTGATTGGCACATGGGTGTTTGTTTCATCCTTTGCTTTCAGGTAACTCAGCAAAGATGCATACTTTTTAACACACACACACACAAAAAGAGTATTTTGATTCTTCCTTATGTCTCCTCTATGCTTCTAAACACAAGAAACACCTTCAATGGTTTCATAAAATATGTTTTCTAAAATCACTTCAAAGAAATAGAAAGCACAAATATGAAATGATAGAATTAAGAAGAAATATTTTCCCAGACATGCTGCCCCTTGTTGCACAAACTCATATTTTTGTTGTTTTAGTGTCAGAGAAGTTACAGTAGATTATATCATTGTTTAAAATGTTGCTAGCTTTCCCCACGGTTTGCTCTCTGAAGGAAGGTTGTACTTCTCTGTCACATTGACATGTGTTTTCACAAAGCGCTTGAGACTTTTCTCTAGCCAAGGAAATACA
Organism: Hydrochoerus hydrochaeris; assembly: GCA_004027455.1. Classification (NCBI taxonomy): domain Eukaryota; kingdom Metazoa; phylum Chordata; class Mammalia; order Rodentia; family Hydrochaeridae; genus Hydrochoerus; species Hydrochoerus hydrochaeris. Next base: position 52,402 of record PVLA01005949.1, read on the forward strand.
AGCAGAAGTGAATTGCTCTCTTCTGCACAAAAGTTACAGCAGCTTGAGTGAGAATTTTCTGGCTTCTATGGCTTCTCTGGGTCCCTCTGCCTCCTTTTTCAATAGAATCAGAAATCCTACATCAGCCTCGGTGGGTCTCAGGGTAGAGGAATTGTAAAGCAAATCTATGATTGATAGATAATAGATACAACAGGGTGAGAAATGCCAATAAAAAGATGCTACAGATGTCCAGGGAGGATGAGTGGAAGCTGGACTCCAAATAATGACAGTGGTAGACAAAACGCATGAGAAACTATTGCTTTTAGTGGCATTTAGAAAGTAAAATTGATGGAACACATTGACTCATCAAATTAAGTACAATGGTGGCAATGCTTGAGATCTGATGAATATTACATCATGTTTTGCTTTTCCACAAGTTTGTGATAAATTTTATTTCATTTCCTGTTCTTCCATTATTTGGGAATGGAGAAATCTTCCTTTAATATCATTTTGGTGATGCCATTTTTTTTCTCAACGGACTCCTGGAGGTGCCTTATTTCTCACATTAGCATTCATAATGTGTTCTAGATTAAATACCCATTTCTCATCTTTGGGGTCATAACTTCCTTAAAGAAAGTCTAATGGTTTCTTATTTTTCTTCAAAATAGTATTGGAGTATATACCTTGTTGTCTTATCTCAGCCAGTACCTGTGCTGTAGTTCTTTTCCTTACCCCTGCTCAGTTTAATTCTAAACTTAGGGGAGACTAAGTTCTAGCCTAGTAATAAATGATCTCAAATGCTCTATGGTTTACAAATAAAAGTGTGTCACTCACCCACACTACATATTAGTTTTTTGGGGCGGATAAGATTCGAACATTCTCTTCATTTACCTGGGCTCGATAGCAGTGTATACAGATTTATATTTGCTCTTTGATGTTTTCTTTGGAAATGACTGTGTTCCTTTACATTTCTTCATCTCAAAATGAATTGGAAAGAAGTCCAAGAGGAAAAGTACTTCCACTTTATCCCACCAAGAACTTAAATCTGTAAACACATATTCACATGCACACACGCATCAATATAATTTACCAAATGATCACGTTGAATCCACTTCAAATCCCACTGACTTCATTAATCTGCTTTTGCCCTTCCCACCTTTGTATGTTCCCTTTTCTCAACTTTTGCCATTTGTACTATTTTTTGGTGGGGGGAATTTTATAATATTGTAGTAAGAAATCATGAAGTTTTCTTATAGGGACAAACAGTGAGCATTTTAAGCTTCAGTCTGTGTCCACCTCTGATGGCTAGGCTAATTGTCAACTTAACTAGATTAAATGTTGCCCAGAAGGGTTACTGTATTCTGGGGTGAAGTATATTCCTCACCAGATTAATGCACTGATGGTCATAGCTGAATGCACTGCTAGGGAGTAAGGCACACTGGAGGACTGGAGGCAGGGCTTCGCAGGGCACATCCCTTGCATGCCTTTCTGCTTTGGGCCCATCAGACCATGGACTGAAAAACCTGAAACCATGAGTCACATAAACTTCTGTAAATTTGGGTGCTAAGGATTTGGTGCCAGAAAGAACAAAGAGGACAGATATGCTTCCTGAAACCTACTCATACCTACACTTGTAGACCAACAGAAGCCATTAATAATATGTAATGCAAAGTGGTTGTTTTTCAATAAAACTTTATTTATGAAGCAGGTGGTTAGAATTCTGTCGTAGTTTGAATGAATATTTTACTATAAGTCTGATGAAAACTGTTTATTTTTCATGGTTCCTCAACATAGTCTTAGCCTTAGATAAGCCAGGTGGCTCCATTCAGCTAGACACTGCCCTGAATCAAATTTTATTGGCTCATGAATGAGTTACAATTAAGTTAGCATTCACATTTTTTTTTATAGCAACACCTTATACAATGCTGTAGATATTACATTTCCGTGCTTCCTTCACATGATGAACAGGTAACAAAATTGTTTTGTTTCTAAAGTCTCCTGGAACTATTTTAACTTGTCATGATACACAAAGCTTGGCTAGAACAAATGCATCAAGCTATTCGCAGTACTTCAGTGAGAAAAAAAAATTCAGAAAGACATTAATTTTGTTCTTACTCAATGCTGATATTGACAAAGCATTATTATTTGTGTAGTTGATTAAACTTCTTATTCTACTCATTCTTATACACATTTTTAAGATGGCTTTGAGCGTTTGAACTTTTGAGATATTTTTACTAAGTAAAACTGATTCTATGAAACATTGCTGTAGTCGATACAGAAATGATAAAATGACAAATTCTCAAAGAGAAAATAAATGATCTTGGATGAACTTGTTTAAGCAATTTAATTCAATATATATATAAATTTAATAGCAAAATACAAAGACAGATTCTCATGAATAAAGGACACATTGTGGTTTTGGTGATTTTAGAGTAACTTCACATTATTTTCAAAAATAGTTTTTTATTATAATTTTATTACCATTAAAATATCTTATGAAGTTTTGAGTAATCAACAAACGAATTCTCTCAGGAAAAGCAAATATGCTAATTTAAAAATTTTAGTGTATAATGATGAAAGCATGAAAACAGACCAGAGGGACCTAACAGTCTGAATAACTGTTGGCGCCTCGCAGAATATGAACCACGTTAACTCAGCCTATAAACAAGTGAATGAATTAGGAGAAACTCCGAGTCTATGATTAGCTCCAATTATTACCTGATTCTTATTCAGGGGACGTTTTAAAAAATGACAGTTTCCAGGTAAATGGAATGCATTGTATTGTTCCACAGAGTAGAAAAACAAGCTATTTAGTGAGGATCAGACTCCAAGTCTTTGGCCTCTGGGTCCTGCCAGTTATCAGATCTTCAAGACCTAAAGCCTTAGCAAAGCACCGCTGCAGGTGCGGCCCAGGTGCTGCCCCAGGTGCTGCCCAGGTGCTGCCTCAGGTGCTGCCCAGGTGCTGCCCAGGTGCTGCCCCAGGTGCTGCCCCAGGTGCTGCCCAGGTGCTGCCCCAGGTGCTGCCTCAGGTGCTGCCCAGGTGCTGCCCCAGGTGCTGCCTCAGGTGCTGCCCAGGTGCTGCCCAGGTGCTGCCCCAGGTGCTGCGCAGCCCAGGTGCTGCCTCAGGTGCCGGTCCTCTCTGGGCCCAGACTCTTTACTCTCAGCTACGCTCCGGTAATGAACCTTCAGAGAGGCACGCAATTCTCCCGCTCCCTCAAAGGATTCTGCAGTGAACGCCAAGGCAGAAACACAACAAACAAGCTACACTGCAAAGGCAGGAATCAATTACTTTTCTCAACTCGGCGGGCGCAGTGTGGAAGGCACGCCGTGCTTTGTTTTGGGGGCGGGCGGATGGCAGGGGCGTCCCGCGCCCCCATTGGCTCGCGCGCGCGCTCGGCTACAGCCCGCCGCCCGCCGGAGCAGCCCGAGGAGAAGGTGGCGGAGCCGCAGAGAGGGCTGCGCGCGGTGCTCGGCAGGGGGCGGCCTCCTGCAGGAGGAGCGGGGCGTCCGCGGTGCCCGGCCTGGAGGACCTGCGGTGAGTGAACGCGGAGCCGGAGGCGAGGAGCCGGGAGGAGCGCGAGGCGCGGGGTCGCTGCAGCCGCCGCCGCCTGCGCACAGGTAAGGCTGCCACGCGCGGGGTCTGGGGTCCCGAGCCTGGGGGCTCGGGCGGGGCCGCGGCCGCCCGGGAGCTCGAGCCCGGTCCGCGCCGGGAAACTTAGGCGAGTTGCGCGCGAGTCGCAGCCCGAGCCGCGCCGGGCTTCGCTGGCGGAAGCCGGGGGCGCGCTGCCGCCGGCCGCCGACTTCCTCCCGGCTCCGGTGCCGTCCCGCGGGTGCTTTGTGCTCCGAGGGCTCCTGTGCCTACCGCGCCCCTCCGAGGGCGACCGTGACCAACTTCATTCCTCCCTTACCACACGAGCTGGGGGCCACTGCAGGTCTCTTAATGTCCTGCTTCCCCGCCGGCGGAGCCATTCGAGTTTTCTGCTGCAAAACTAATTCGGGACAAGTGGAAGAGCTGCCGATTAGCAGCCGTGCTCTAAGTTATGTAATACGCATTTCAGAATCTTCTTAAGGCTGCAGTCACTTGATGATACTGTTAAGGAGAAAGTATGCGGCGGAAGACGTGATAACTAATCACGTTACCTGCAGTCATTTCAAAATATTTCCTTATTTTTTAACACCATTATTTGCTTGCCTTTTTTTTTTTTTTTTAACGTACCTTGGGTCGCAGTGATTTTAAAGCCTCTGTACTTCAAGGCCCTTGATGTCTTAGTGATTCACATTGCTCTGTTCTCTAGAGGCAGCCGATACACTTTTGACTGATTCTGGAACCGTATCTTGATTTTTCAATTTCTCATCAGGTATTTTGACGCTCATTCACGACCTGCTTAGAAAGAAAATCACCTTGCATGCTGAGGGGCAACAATGTAAATGGATTGCATCCTGAATATAGGCTTGTAGTTTTAAATTTCATGCTGCAGAAGCAAACTAGGAAATATCCAATCGTGTTGAGCAGCTATTAGTTTGCCGTTGTTTAATTTTTACTACACACTTGATCAGTTGTAAAATTTACAGGGTAGCAGCAGACGCATAGTTACTCAGGAATGCTGGTCCACAATTTTTAACATTATTATTAATTTATTCTAAGCAATTTTAAATATTTTAAAATTTTCAATATTATTTTTAGAAAAGAATTTCACTGAATAGGTTTATGTTGTAAATGTTGCCTTGGTTTCAGTAGAATGGCATTTCATAATTGAAAAGGAGATTGTTACTCTTCCCAAACAATGAGCAGTTGATTGACAAATTGTTTCAGAGCGCTCAAGGGCACAACCACACGCAAAACAGGAGCTTTCATTTAACTAAGGAGCATGCGTGCCTACTCAGCAAGAAGGTTCAGGGACTCTTGCTGTGTGTTAACTGGAAAGTCTGATCCCAGAATGTAACATATTTTCCCTTAATTAATACTCTACATCAAAGACTAACTTCCATGATTAACTTGCCATTAAGCATCTTCTTCATTAAAATATCTCCTTTTTATTTTCAGTTGTTTCACAAACCTGCAGTTCCTTTATTCCTGCCTTGTACCACTAGGTACCGCTTCTAAGCAGTAGGGGGAAGTTTTCAAGGCAAGATTTTTTTTTTTTTTTTCCTACCATACTTTACTCCTTGTTGGTCTGTTAGTGAGTTGATCCTATTAGACAACTCTCACACAAAGAAAAAGCTGAACCACTGTCAAAAGAGGCTGTCATTTGTTCCACATGTAGAATGATATATATTGAGTTCTTACTGTGGCAAACATTGTGCTGAGTGTGTAAGGGAAATCCCTGCAAATGCTTCACGTGATACACTTACACCTCAGGATGACTGCACTTTTTAGGGATTGATCACAGAACTGATCTTGAGTCAAACATGCTTTTCCACCTGGTATTGTGGCAAATCTCACTTTATGCAGTAGGTCATGATACAGCTTAAAATCAATCAAGTGTTTATCATTTTGAGGTTGATAAGCATGTAAATCACTCTTGTCTGTTAAAATGCTTTATGATTCATATCCAGTCACTCTTGCTGATGAAACAGAATGCAGATATTCTGCTTTAAACTGTTCATATGTGAGATGTGAGATATCACTGTATTCACACCAATATCATTTAGATGTCAGTCATTAAATCTGTCTAACAGTTGTGGTAGGAAGATGCACAGAGTAATGTTTCTTTTCAGAAGTGAGCCATGTTTTCATGTAAAAATAGCAAGTATAAAGATTTGAGTTAATAAAATGTACCACTAATAGGCTGTCTTATAAATGGCTTCATACTTCTAGAGAAAAGGTATGATTCAGATGTCTCATTTAAGATATTGTTCTGTTTGCCTTTTAACAAATCAATGGTCTATAAAAAGTGATTATATCCTACATTAACATGACCTCTTACCACATCCATAGATAACAATTAGCTTATCATACAGCGGGAATGCATTATTATATTTATATTAAATTCTAAATGGAAACTAATTCATCTTCTCTGTTTAAAATTTCTTCTTATGTTTGGGTTCAATTAATATCACAAAAAATAAATGTAATTATTATAGAAGGAATGAAATGTATTATTTTTAAGTGGCAGAATTACTCATAATGCATGGTAATTGAACAATTGTTACTCATAGTTTTTAAAAGCATTTGAAATTTTGACTTTAAGGCAATTTTATTTTTTCTAAATTATTATGATAAAAGGGTGATACATCATCACTAAACTCTAAAAAGAAAATATGTTTGTATATATACCTGCCTGTATAGAATTGTGGTCACTGAAAGTTATTTTTAAGTATCACATGATAAAATGAGTCATTTTTATGAGCATAGGAAGGACTCACTGAAAGTTTTGACTATTAAAAAAACGGAGAAATAGATGAATTCCACATAATACTCTATTACTTTTTGTTAGGTCCTGGATAGCTGCTCTAAGAACTGAATTATTTGTTCAAAATTACTATGAGTTCTTCTAATAAGCACCTTTTGACCTCTAAAAATCAAAATGTATCCACTTTTATAAATTTAGCTGCAATCAAGTTTATTCCACTATTATAGACCATTCTATTTAGGGGTAAATTAAATATTTAATATGCTTCATTTACTTTTTTACATTACTTTTCTTTCATATTCTTTACTCTGGGAATATGTAAGTTACTGATCTGTAAAGGGATTTGTGTTACCTTGACTGTAGGGACATGTTATTTAAACAATGTAACTTCTAAATGTATGAATTTAGATGTGAAAAGGGAGCTAATGAGACTCCACACTGAGAACCTCATTAGAAGAATTCATAGATTATATATCACCTGCTAACTGGTCCACTCACATGGTTGAATGATTCATGCTTAGTTCCAAGACCAAATACTTGGTCAAAGGTGAGGGCTGGGTTATGAATATAGACTCTTCTGTAAGTAGCACATTAGTTTCAAGTACATTTAATTACACCTCAAGGTACCATATAAATTGGGTTTTATAATTTTAATTTTTGGAAAAAGTTATTATAGTATGCAAAAATATGCCCCGGGTGTAAAGATGAGTGTCCTGATTTATTTTCTTTATAATTATGAGAAAAGATCAAAACTTGGAAGCCAGTCGGTTGTTTAAAAGAGTATTTTGAGAAATAGTCGATGGTATTTGGGGGATAATTATTATTCTTGCAGATTTATCTTTACTTAATATATTACTCCACAGATAATTGTCATTAGTGGTTATATCTTTCTTCTTTTAATCTACCATATGTATAGAAGGCTGGATCTGCAGAGGGTAACTACAACCAGAGCTGGCCCACCGGATTAGATGAAATGTAGTCATCAGGATTTGTTATGCACTATATATTTTACTTGGCATTTGGGAAGAAAAGCCCTCCTCAGGGCACTTATTCAGCTTACATATGTGAGAATTCTTTTGAAAGGCAGGCATGGAGGCTTCTGGCAGTTGGAAGAATCAATGAAGTTTAGATTGTGATGACATTTTACTACCTTAATTCAGAAGTGTTAGAAGCAGCAAAATGAGGGTAATTTGAGGTGAGTAGGAAGAGACTACAGGCGTAAGGAGAGTTTGTAGTAGGTGTTTTTTTTTTTTTTTTTTTTTTTTGTGGAAGCCTAAATACATGAGATTAAATGGTGGTCATAAACAGAGAAGAAAATAGAAATGGACCCAGGTTTTAGCAAAGGAAAGTTTTATAATATCCAAAACATAGGTAGGTGATACATTTAGGAGGTGTCATTAACTTTGATCAATTGTATAGCATTTAAAAACAAAATATTGAGTTATTTTATATAATATTTAGCATATATTAACATAATATTTTGAACACACTGAAAAACTGTTAGAATATACTCAGCCAAAATGTGATCATGAAATTACCCAAATAATTCCTTCGAATGTAATTTTCAAAAGTTCACATGCTTTCTAGTTGAAAACTAGAGAAAGTTAGCATTAATAAATTATTCTTCCAATGGGAAAAAAAGATTCTGTCCTTAGACTAAGTGTTATATGAATTTAAGATGACTTCTGAGAGTAAACTATAGTCATGACTTAAATGTAAACAAATAATAATACAGTCCTATATTGCAAAATATTTCAGTCAGTGATAGACTTCATGCTCAATAGTAGCCCTATGGTACTATATATTTCTTATTTTTATTTTAGAGCACAATTAATTTACTTATTTAAAGTGGTGTACTGTAAAATATTTATTATGCTGTGTTCCACCGAGTAGGTTCATACACTTCAGAATTACCACGTCTCCTGACTGAGGACATGGCCATGTCCAGTGATTGTCCTGTACCATCTAAATTTCTGTAATTATGCTCTGAAGTACATAAGAACAAACTTGCCTAATGCTTTCTTTGTCTGAATGCTTCCCTATCATTAATAAGCAATGTCTGAGTTTATTCCAAATGATGTCCTCAAACAACTTTGAGTCAGTATCTCCATGAAGAGTTACCATTGCTTCAAGAAATATTACTGCAAGCCGATTTTAAAGTAAGATTTTACTGAAATTCCACACTTCCCCAGTGACGAGCAAGAGGATCATGAGCAAAAAGTGCAGAATAAGCTTTTGGCAAGACTATAAGTTATATTTTTATGTAGGCAAGAATGAGAAACTCAGAATTATTATGTCTTAGTTATTTTCTTGTTGTTGGGAGAAAATCCCTGACACCCACAAGTTAAAGGAGGAAAGATTTATTTTAGCTCCTAGTTTGTGGAGGTTTCAGGCCTTAGTAGGCCTGCCCCAAGGCAGGGCAGGAAGGCAGAGGGGCATTGCAGAGGGAGAACAGCCCTGGGTGTGGCAGATAAGGAGCAGCAAGTGCTCCAGGCCATGAATCTGTCTCTATCTATCTCTCTGTCTCCATGCTGTATATCTGCTGTGCTCACAGTGACCCACCTCCTGTCACTAGGCTTCAACATAACAGGCAACTATAAATCCATCAATGGATTAATCCTCTGTCACGTGCCCAAGACCCAATATCACACATCCATGCTGCAGTCTCCTCCCAAAATCTCCACCTCATGAACACATGAGGCTTTTGGGGGACATCTAGTTATAAACCATGGCATTATCTAAAATAAGAGTGTTTTACAGTGAGATCTAGTTTTCCTAATCATTATTCACTATTTGCATTGAACTGCCATTATCAAATTTTAATATAGGGAAGCCGAGCCTGAGAATTATAGTTGTGACAATAATTGAAATTCTGTCAAGTAATCTTACACATTTTGAAAACTGCTTTGTACTTATATACTAAATGAATGGTACATATTTATCTGCATTACTAAGATACTTATTCTCCAATAGTTTCAATATTCCAAAATATACATTTGCTCAATAACAGTCTTTAAAGGCTTATAGTTATATAAAATTGATGATGACAGAAATATGGGTTAAAATTGAAAATATTATGTTATCTCCGCTAGCCCATAAGTTTATACATGCTTCCTTGAAGCATGTTGCTAAGTAGGTGTTACTGTTTTAAAAACAAAAATGAAGTCTTAGGATGTTCAGAATTCATTCTGGTATCACAAAAACGCAAACTCGTAGAATTTCAAGTGCATTCTAATGAGCAGGATTTTGGCAAAGGAAAAGAAAAAGGCAGTGTACATCAAATTCCTAAACCCAGAAATTTCAACTTCTTGTTTTATTTCCTTTATTTTTCTTAGCAGCAACACTTTCATGTGCTTTTTTTCATTTTGTAATTTCAGTACTCTTTCATAGTCTCTTTTTCCTCATTCTCTTTTGTTGAATCCCCTTTGTTCTCAGACATGTAGATGGAAACCATTGGTGTTGTAGGCCTCTGTCATAGGTGGAGTCAGATCATCTCCCTGAAGAGCACCTGCCTGTGGGCATCCATTTCAGTGCTGCCTGAAAATCTCCAAACTATGTCTTCATCTCTGGTCCTTGTACTGAGCATCAGTTTCAGTCTCAGAATGTCTAATCACTGTTTCCTTTTGTGTGTCTGACAGTCATTTAAAATATGACTTTTCAGAACTGTGCTCTTGGTTTCTGTTCATCCTCACCACAAGCTAAATATACACATTTTTTGAATCATCTTCATCTAAGTACTTTAAATAATTATCTATCTAATGCCTCCAATCCATAGGGTCACCTTTCACATCTTGCTTCCCATGCCTGTGTTCTGCCCACATCCAGTATAATATTGATTCTACTGGATTTATAGCTTCATGCTCTAAATAGACCTTTAATCATATTGTGTGTCACTTCTTCCAAGTCGGTCACTTTTGTGCAATCACTATCATCTCAAATATACCATGTGGCAGTGTTCTCCAAATTGATCTTTCTGCTAAAATCTTTACAGCTGGCCAATGCTTCTCCCCAATTCATTGTACAGTAGGCAACTTTCACTCTACTTAGTATCACTCTCTAGGAACTTTCCATAAAATATGGACACAAACTGGGCAAAACTTCTTCCCTTTTTTCTTCTTACTCATTAGACCAAGCTCATCCCTGCCACACAATTTCACACTCATCTCACCTCCCTGTACTTCATACACATTTTTTTTTTTTACTTACCATTACTCTGAGGTGACATTCTCTATCCATGATCTGTAAACAATTCTTTTTCCAGTGGAATGTTTACTTTTACCTTTCTTTAGTTTTCTTTAAATAGGAGTTACATAATAGTAGAGCAAACCATGGTATTTCATTATAGGTGATTCTCAACTTAAGATGATTTTAATTAACTTTGTTTTGCTTGATGATACTACAAAAGTGATATGTGTTCAAAAGAAACTGCTCTTCACATTTTTGTTTCTCCCAGGTTCCTCGTATTTTGATGCTCTTCTTTCATACTTGACAGGCCTAGCAAGACTCTAGTGCTAATAATCCAAGTTATAAAAAGGGTTAACTTGTGTCCTATGGGCCACTTGCACTCTTTTATTATTATTTACACTAAATAGACACATACACACACACAGGATGCATTGTTAATTATATGCATTAGCTGCACTATGTATCTTACAAGTGGCTGAAGATAATTCCTCCTCACATAGTGTGGCTGAAACAAGCCAAAAAGTTGGACAGTGATGTTTACAGTGTACTGAATGGTTAAACTCTGGTGTTCTGTGAGTTAGGTATTTAGAATGTAAGTCAGCATATTTTCAGCTGTTGATGGTTTATGGTGATATAATCCAGTTATAAAGTGAAGTGCATCTGTGTACTGTCTTCCAAAAAAAATGCAAACACTGAGGGACCCATTGTTCAGTGAATGAAGGTGTAGATGAAAATGGATTTAATTAAACGTACCCGTGCATATAATATGAGTTTGTTTAATTTACATCACATGTTAATAGTGGATACTTTTAAGGAGAAGAGTGCAATATTAAGGACTATTTGTTACATTAATACATACAGGGGTCTAATGTACTAATCATTAATCATGTCGTGTGTCTAATATTAGTATGGAGTACCAAAATTGTCTTCTTTAAAATGATTAGGGAATGAGAAAAGCACAGTTGAGTGTTAGCCTACAGTTATTTTAATTTAATGCAGAATAATTTGATAGGTATTAGTTATCATTTCAACTGGAGATTCAATAACTGTCTCACTGTGTGATGTCCCCCATTCCCTGTGGTGACGACAATTAAAATGAAACTCCCAGGATACACTAAAAAGGGTGAGAAGGCCTTTAAAGGTTTGCCTTAATTGGCTCTGAGATTCGGTTTTGTTATCTGAAGAGAACAGAGGAGAATCACTATTAACACCTGGACTTCAGTTTATGCAAAGTCTGGACTCCTAAAGTAGCAATTAAATGGCTTAATCGTAAAGTCTTCCAAGATTTAATTCCGTAGCTTTCTTCAGAAGGGCAGAGCTAATTCTTACAAAATTGCTGCTGTTTCTAACTTCACTGACTTAATTTGAACAGTGTTCAGAATTCCATTCTCTCTAATGGAGTTAATTGCATTATGAAAGAGTGGAAACGTACTTCCTCCGTAGAGCTTGTAGAAATCTCTCTACAGGGTCCTCTACATTCGACTTGACTCTTTTTCACATTTTAGGCAGGACAGTGTTACAAATGCAGCATCCCTTGTTTAAACTAAGTTTTAAAGAACAAGTATATCTATGTCTGTCTGTCTAGCTATTGTATCACATGAGCTATCCAGAGTACCTGCAGTTTTGTACACGCTCAGGCAGTCTCCTCTAAATCTCTAAGTCCTTGGAATATTAACAAATCTCTGAACTTTTAAAGAGGCCTTGACCTCTTCATTTGGAGAGTTGCTTCAATAAAGTGAAGCTCACTTAGGTTAATGATAGATTGTGGAGCCATTTGATTTGCAGGGAGTGAAGTTACCCATTATCCCTAACATGCTTGTAGGTCACGTAATCACATCCAGATAATGAGCCAGCCTTATTTCCTTGTTCCTGTACATTTCCGAGGCATCACAGGAAACCTTAGGGTGCAAGTCCGTGAAGCTTTATGCCTGATAACTGCAGGTGAATTATTGTTTTTTTCCAAGAGCGTGGAATTTCAGCTAAGGAACAGTTTTCTTGTGAAAATAACAGTAGCATATTCAGCATTTGTCTGGGTATTTTCTTGAGCAGAAAAGCACCTATCTTCCATGTATCACTCCTTTTTTCTGTGTGTTTTGTTTCTTTGTTTTTTGTGATGTAAGAAAAATAATACATGGGCAGCTTCTATACCATTAAATGTCATTAAATTGCACTCCTTTTTCTCAGTTGCTCTTGTTCCCTCATCCCTGTATACATAAACATGCACCTAGACACACACACCTACATCAGGAGACCGTGTTGACAGACATTGAATCCATTCATATAAGGAAGCCAAATGGTATTCTTCCCAGAGCTAATGTGATGGTTGATTCCTTTATGTGTCTGCTTTCTTTAGCTCTGTACAGTTTCTTGAGAGGCATGGCTTTTTCCTAAGCTATCATGAAAATTGAGGAAAATATACTGGGGAACATATTCCAAATGCTTTTCTAATGCCTTCACATTTCATGCTCATCACCCCTGTGTGTATGTGCATATGCACACACATAAACTCACTCACACACACACACACACACACACACACACACACACTGATGTTAAGAGCAACTTTCTCGACAAGATCTCTAAGCTTGCTAAATGTTTCTCATAGGAGGCAATAAAAGCTTTTGGCATTAATCCTTCCTAAAAATGAATTGCTTCCACACTGTGGAGAAAGCCATGAACTATGAATGACAGGAGGAAAACAACTTCATTTATTCTTACTCTGTGATTTACAGTGTAGAAATGACAACCATGGAGGAGGTGAAGAATAGTGAGTCCTTCCGTGTTTGACGCTAATTTCACAGCATTACAGAGAAAGAACATTGTGCCGTATTCTGGTTCTGTAAGTGAATTTATTTAAAGATGGTCCATTAGTTCGTGTCACCACAGAGAACTAGTAAGTTATGAATGTTTTTACAAATAGAATTGGGAAAAAAATCTCCAGTATTGTGGATTCATAGAGAACTACACTGAGAAATGATTATATTTTGCTTGCAAGTCACAAGGCTATGATTAATATCTTTAACCCAGAGCCAATATATTTTCATTAATGGTTACTTAACCAATTTTTGTAAATGGATTTATTCCTCTATTCTTTAATGCCAAAAAAGTTTCAAACTCCATAAAAATTTAAAAAAAAGATAATTTTATGTTTCAAGGCTAGAGGCAAAATGCAATTTAAAAAACAAATAACCTCCTCCTAAAAATGCACCTGTCTTTTCATAACAGAAATTAAGAAATATAAAAAGAGCTATAAATGTATGAAAGCTAAGCACCACAGTCTTGGTGGCTGAAAAAGGAGAATAACAAGTTTGATCCTAGCTTGGCCAATGTAATCACTTAGTAAGACTCTGTCTCAATAAATAAACAAACAAGGGCTGGGCATATAGCTCAGTGCAGGGGCCTTGGGTTTAAATTTCACTACCACACACACACACACACACACACACAACTACAGACAGTATGATGGCAGCTGGCTTCTTATTCATGGTATAAATTTTACCATGAGAAAAGAATTTTGCTTCTGGTGACTGTAAAAATATGAAACCCTCTCATAGTACCCATTCCTCAGTTTTATTTCTGGGAATATCTTTAGCTCATCTCTGTTCCTTCCTAAAAACATCCAAGTTTCACATTTCTAATTTTATTATGGAATTCTGCCTTTAGTTTTGGGGGCTGATACATACGTTGTCACTATGACTCTAGAGCTACCCTCCTCACTCTTGACTTACTGCACACTCTTGACCTGTGAATTCAGAGGGTCTCAGGAATGCCCTCCTTCATGCACTACTCAGCTTGTTCTCTGGCCCCTCCAGATTCTTAGTCTCTTTAGTGACCAGAGACATTCAAAATCTCTACGTGAAGAATTCTCATGGGTGAAGAGTTTCCTCAACAGTCTTGCCTGTGAGTGTACAGCCCTCAGGCCTGCTCTCAGTCTCTGCAATCTCTCTTCAACAATGACCAGGCAACAGAACTTTCTTTTCTCTTGTGTTGTATATAGTTTTGTTTTCAGCTGTGTATGTGCATGTACAGATGGTCTTTGATGGCGGGATTTACCCTTTTTTTTTTTTTTTTTTACTTTTGGATGGTAAAAAATCTATATTCATTCAATAGAAATTATGCATTGAATTTTGATCCTGTCTCTAGGTAAGCATATGCTATAAAAACCTCTTTTGAGATGTTGGCTCTTACTAGCGAGGCACACATCCCACTCAGCTGTATAGCCACAAAGGCAAACAGTTGCTCTACAGCTTACTGCGTTGAGTTTTGCTCTTAAGTGAATTAGGTGTTTTAAATGCATTTTTGATTTACAGTGTTACCAACTTACAATGGTTTATCAGGATGTAACCCCACTCTAAGTAGAGGAACATATGTAATAATTTTAGCCATCTGCCACTTAAAATACTTTGGAGATTACTTAATATTATCCATTTCAAGTAACATGTTTACATTTTTTTAAAGCCATCTGGAGGTAAAGTTAAATCCAAGAAATGACTAATAGCTTTTGGTATGGGATTCCATTACACTGTCACTTTCATAGATGCTGTTTTGAGGATTGCCCTCCCCCATGTAATCTGTTCAGTGTTTGCATCAAATTTAATATGGTGTATTTTTTATCAAATAGTTCATGATTATTATTTTTAAGTGCAATTTCATATTTTTAAAATGTCTAGTGCATACTCAGGTCAAAGAAAATCAGTGATAGTTGAATGTGCTAAACTGAAATCTTCACCTCTCTGCTCACCTGCTATCTATTCATCTTGTATCTTTTTGCAGAGTGCACCAGCAGTTTCTTGGTTTTTTTTTTCCAAGAAACTTCCCATCAATTCATAAATGAATGAATATGTGGTAGACTACTCTCTCTTCAGTTTAGTCAATGGCTGTTTGACCCAGTTAATTACTTGTCCTCAGTAAAATTTTTAAACTTGGAATTTCAGATGTCCACATACCTTTGGCTTTATCTTTTACATCCCTAGCAAATGCTTTAGAGTTTTGTTTGCTGGGTGCTTCCATTTCATGCTCAGTATCGGAGTGTCTTTAGTTTTCTCCTATTTGTAACTACTCCCAAAGTGATCTTATCTAAGTTCATTATTTTAAACACCACATGCTGAAAACTCTAAAATATATATTTCTGGGCTTAAATTGCACAAGCTCTAATCTCTTGCACTCAACCACTTTTGTTGTTGTTGTTGTTTATTTTTGGTATATTTATTTGGATTCTTAGTAGCATCTCCAGTTCACATATAAAAATGAAATTTTGGTGTTCACTCTCAAATATGCTCAGAGTGAAACATGTCTGTAGAAATCAAGGGCATCTTTCTATTTATTCAAGCTAAAATCTCTCAGTCAAACTGTTTTATGTCCTCTATGTCTCTGAAAGATAATATCTAATCTACTAGGAAAACTTGTTTGGTCTCCAGCCAGTGAATAAGCCAAGAACCCTAAATCTCCTCAGTTCCAATGCTATCATCAGTGTTTTGGGAGTGGTAATAATTGCTTACCTAGATTGTAGCTTCTAGCTCCTATAACGATTAACCTCAGCAGCAAATGTCCTCCTTTTAAAATACATCATATCACGTCAGCTTTTTATTCAAAGTCAACAAATACTCATCTGATGCAGAAGGTAAGTCCAGGGTTTATGAGCTGTGCCCCCCTATCTTATTTATTCCTGATCTACACTTCCTGCATTGTTCCCCTTATTCTTTCATAGTTCCTTATGTTTCTTCTTTCTTTTTCTGGAATTTATAAGACTTACTCCTATTTCTCCTCTTCATTCCCTCTGACCGAAATGTCGCTTACCTGATAGCCATCTATCTTGCTGTCTTCAAATCTTTTTTTAAATCCTCCATTCTTTATGATATCTGTCCACACTAATCTTACATTACAAATTCAACAAAACAGCCAATAGTGCCCTTATCCTCGTCCACATATTTCCTTCTCAATATTATTTTCTACCTCTCCTTTGTGCCATGTAAACACTTAAAGGATTTTGCATCTTATGTACTCATATGTTTCAAGTCATACACACATATGTAATATATGTACATTTGTACATATATATTTGTTGTAGTCAGGGGTTGTGAGGAAACCAATTAAAATCAGGACACAAAATTTATACTATTTTATGACCAGAGTTAAACACAAGAAAGTGCAGGAAATCTGTCCACAACACTAAAGACGTGGAATATTCAGCCAAGGGCCTGGATCCCACAACAGTGTCCTGCATGAGTCCAAATGAAGACCTAAAGCCCTGACAGTGTCTCCCACCAGTCCAACTGGAGGTCTAGAGCCCAGGAGAAGGACTCCACACCACTCTGTTTTACAGATCTGCACTGGGAAGGCCCAGAGGTCAGTGGTGGAAGCTAGATAGTCTGTGCCAGCGGGGTGAAGGAGCTGTGTTGGTACATTGAGGGTTCTACACTGGAACCAAGAAGTCACACTCAAAACAAGGACTGGAACTGCCCTGAAAAGCACCACAACCATCCTGAGCAACACAGAGGTCCCGAGCTCCTCTGATGATGAGAACAGTGGAGTACATGCCAGGAAGCCAGCATGATGAGTTTCTCCTGGGGATTAAACAGCACACATCTTCCCCTCTGGAGCCAGGAAGCAATGCTCCATGTAAGGACTAAAGCTCTCCCAAAGTGAAACACAGCCACTCTCACCACCAAGGTCCTGAGCTCCTGATTCCTCTGATGACAGTGGTCAGACTCACAATGGGGACGCTTGTCATGAAGAGCTCCTCCAATAGAACCAACAATTCAAACAGTAACACTTAGAGAAACCCACAACACCTAACTTGTCTTCTCCATGTCTCTATTTATGCTGGCAACTTTACTCAGGTAGCTCAGACCATGCTGATTTCATTCAGCTGGTGGTAAGTTGACCAACAGTTTTTAATTCATAATATTACACACACACACACACACACACACACACACACACACACATATATATAATTGAGGATTTATGTCACTCTGGTGTGATTTAAGCAAGCTTAACATCCTGTAGCATGAATATATGTCTGCCTTAAAATTTTATAAAATACAGAAATTGCAAGATATCTTATGTTTTTGTTCATAATAAGAGAAAATGTGGTTGTGTTTTATCTCTTTATAGGTGAAACATCTACAGTGCTTAATATGATCTGGTTTGTTTATTGAGCAAATACTGTTTTTCCATTGCACCCAAGGAAGTGAAATCAGAATTTTAACTTATTGCTTCTTAATACCCCTCCCAGCAATGGCAGAGGGTAAACTGATTGCTTGCTGCTTTGTTTTCATCTTATTTTGGTGGTTTGAATTTTATCAAATCAAACATTTCTTTTCAATTTTTAAGTTTTACTATCAAGTTTTGCTTCTAAATGTTCAACCATTTGCAAGATAAAGCAATGTTTCTGCATGTAGATGTATATAAACATGATGTCTGTGTATCTCGTTATAAGTTCACCAAAGTCAGATTTATAAATTAGGTTAAGTGAGACTAGGGATAGGTAAACACATCCACAGGCACATTCACAGGAAGTTCAGAAGAAAAGACAAGGAGGAGAGAAATCTGTCGGAGTAAAGAGGAGTGAGTATTAAAACTGCATGCTTTCAGCCCACAAGGCATTAGTGAATTCTATTTGTAGTATATTTTCAGGCAAACTATACTTCTGAGCTTTCTATCATCTAATTATATCTTAATATATTTTATTACTAGGACAAAATTGATTTTTAAGGAAGACAATGTGAAATTCTGGAAATTTTCTTTTGGGTAGAGAACACTGGCTGTGTTTTACCACATTTGCTGTCCTGTTACATTGCAGTGTTTGTGTAGCATGCTAAAATAAATATTTTGTGTAGGTGAAGAAACTAAGTGTCAAATTTAAGGTTGGGTTCCCTGGCCTGATATATATAGTATCACATTCACAGAAACACAGCAAACATATAAATTATTATATTTATGTATATCAAGCATAGGCTGAACTATCAGAGCATTTATATCAAATTCTAGACTTCTTATAAAAGAAGATTAGATACCCTGAGAGTATTTTCAGAGAAAGTAAATAGTTTCCTGACTTTACTGTTTTGCTTAAGAAATGTCCAGTTTTGACTGACCATACTATGGATGAGTTTTCTTGTTCTGTTATTTGAGTTTTTCAATGATTCGTTCATGAACAAAGCTGTTGAGCTCCATATTAAGTCAGTTATAGTATAAATATCTCTTGGCTCATTAAAAATGAAGGTTTATAGTGCCTGCCTGGCAAGTTTGAGGTCATGAGTTTGATTCTGAGTATGCCTTTCCCAAAATAAATTTTAAAAGTAAAGAATTTGTGCTAATATCGATTGGGGATATTTTATGCTCACATCTTTTACCCTGAGCAACTACTTTAAAGATAACAATATGTAAAGATAACAATATGTAACGTATTAATTATTACTTTCCTATTATGTTATAAAATTTTGCTTTACCTTTTATTAAAATTTAAAGAATAGAGAAAATAAAGTTTTGGTTAGGTTTTCTGCCATGCATAGGTTTTTAAGACATCTAAGCTTGGATTTCTAAATCCACTTGATGTAAACAAAATTCATACATCTATATTTATGTCTTGGGCATCCGTATATCTCACTGAATCAGTCCAGGGTTAAAAACTTGTGGTGTGCTGGTTCCTGATAGCTTTATTTCACCTGTAAACTCTGTCACTTTTCCTGATGATGTAATTTTCAAATGTATGATATATTAACAGATGTGCCCTGCATTTTGTTTGCCCTATACTGTTTTGATTTTCACTGAGTCTGTAGCCCACTTGTCCTGAGTTAGGATGCTTCAGAAAGCAGAGATATCCTTGAGCTGAAAAACATTGAACAAACTAGAAAATGCAATGTACCATGTACTGAATTGAAAGTCTTCTTTTAAAAATAAAATTTTTCAAAAAAGCTTTTTAAAGGGGAATTATATCTATATGAATTGTAAATATTTTGTATTCATTTATTATAGCAGGATATTTAGCTTCTTGTTTGTTTACCTGTTGTCACACCTATAAGTTGTGTTAGACAAGGAAACCAAACCAGTAAAGAAACCATCCCTTATTAAACATGATTATGACAAAAAAGAAAAACCAATGGTGGCGTAGCATCACCAACAGAA
Source organism: Hydrochoerus hydrochaeris (assembly GCA_004027455.1). NCBI lineage: Eukaryota > Metazoa > Chordata > Mammalia > Rodentia > Hydrochaeridae > Hydrochoerus > Hydrochoerus hydrochaeris. The sequence continues at coordinate 72,045 of PVLA01005949.1, forward strand.
ATTTTAGCTTAAATAGCAGACTAGTATAGAAGAGGAAACTATATTTTGAGAAATGTAAGTTACCATTATGTAAATACTGCCTTACCCATCTTTAGGAGATGTGGTTACTCATTTCATTATTAATAAATTAGTCACTGAATTTTTATATTGCTTTCCAGCTATGGAAAGAGAGTCCATATTATTTTTTGAGAAAACATGATTTTTCAGTTTTTAAATGATTTGCAAAAAATGAGGGTGAGCCAGAAAGATGACAATTTGGAAGATGAGGACTGAGGATCAGAGAGAATTGACCACTTGCTGCACCTACATGTCTGCTGAGCAGGCGTAGTCGAAGGAGGCAAGACAGTTGTGGGAATCCAATCAGGAATGGCCACAGAGGTGGCAGCACCGTGACTGACCACTGCCAGATTGCTAAAACCTGTTGCCTTCTTTATAACTATTTCCACTTGTCTGTAGCCAAAACACAGGGGTGAATGCTCCTGAGCTGTTTATCAGCATGGCCAGGCATCAGGAATAATAGCTGCCTGGGGTACACACAGAACAAGAGAGAGGTAGGTCTATCCATCAAAGATTGCTCATGATGGCTGTTGAAAGTAACTATTCCTTGTTCATTTCTGCCCACAAATTGCACTTCTTATTTCTTCTTAGTAACCATCAGGAAAACAAAAACAAAAAACAAACAAACAAAGAAAAACCACGTATGAAATATTTCCAGTTCCACCAAGCTGACAGCACAGTGAAATAGGTCTATTTCTTATCACACTGGCTTTCAAACACACCTATATATTATTATTGTTGATGTTCTGCATAAAATAAGTAGTAAAATTATACATCCACCTATCACAATACTCCTATGTTCAATCCTCTTATGTTCAAACTACATTAAGAGATTCCCATGAGAATTGAAATTCATGTTTAATTGATTATTACATTTTTATAGTGTGAATCTCTTATAAGAGAGTGACAAATCATATAATGAGATATTGAGCACTGTGATTTATCTAGAATGTATATTAAGATTGTGATATAATCTTTCACTTCTCCTTTTATAACATATTTTACATGATTAAATGTCAGCAGCTTATTGATAGTCTCACACATGTTTATATGTATTACAATTTACCTGACATATTCCAGCAGTCTGGGGAGCCTAGTAATAGTGTTTAAATTTGTTGTAGCAGCACAATTTGTGATAGCCGAATCTTGGAGACAACCCGAATGCCCACCAGCCAAGGAATGGGTAAAAAATATATGGTATTTTTATACAATGGAATACTACTCAGCTATAAAAGAGGATCACATCAAGGGTTTTATAGATAAATGGATGATACCTGAGACCATACTTATAAGTGAAATCAATCAGACTCACATGTGTAAATACTCAATAGTTCCCATAGTGTAAGAAACTGAAAGAGTAAATAAGATCCAAAATCTGCAATAGATATTGTGAAAGGGTAAGAAACTGCTCAAAGGGGAAAAATAAATAGAGGAAAGGAGAAAAAAGGAAGGGAAAAGGAAAAAAGATATAAATTTGTTTATATATACATAAAATAGTAAAGATGATTATACTACTAATTCTGTTCTTGGAAAAGGACAGTTAATACTCATAGGATTAGATAAATTTCACATGTCTCTATTTCATAATCTAAGCAACTCTTTTGAGGATAATATGCAATATAACAACCATCTTTAAATTCCTATCTTATTTTGAAAGCCTATATTTTTACTGTTTGGAGTTTTTTGTTCTTGAAGTTGTTGGTCTCTTGTTTTTTGTGGATTTTTTTTGTGTTTTTTTCTCTTTAAAATAGAAAAAAAAGAAAAATTTCCTCATGTGTTTGGGTTATTTTTGATTGAATTTGATATCCTAAGATTATACTGTACTCCTTTTATTCTTTCATTTAGTAAATATTTACTTAGTGATCTCAGCTGTACCAGTGTTTTAAATACTGTGCGTAAAGCAAAAAACCAAAAAAAAAACAAAGATTTTGTCTAGATGGAACATTACATCATGTTCTTCTTTTGCCCTCAGTATCTTCTTCCATTACATTATAGTTCCATTGGAGCAGCACTTACAGCTCTGAAGATGAGGCTTTTACAGTGTTCAGGCAAAGAATTTAAGAAAACCAACTAAGGGAGCAATTCTGGATTGGTCTCAATGGTTACCCTTAGTTTTCCAAGCTTTCCACAATAGAACTTCGATACTTACATAGCAGAAAACTAAGATGTTTTCTTTGTTTGTTTGTTTGTTTGTTTTCTCTTTCTTTGAATTAATCAGCTGGACAATCAACAGTTACTTTTGATGTTAAACAATTTTCCATCACTTGAGGGAGGAGATCCATTCAAATTCAATTTTTGTCATTCCGTGTGGAAGGACTAGGGGTGAAAAACAAAAGTACACTCAGCGATAAAATGTTTCTGTGCCATTTCATATAATGATCTCTTTTTAGCATAGGCTTCTACTCCTGGCTCATTTTTTCTTGCATAACTTCTTACAAAGAAAGGAATGATACCTGTGCAGACCACAGCACCGGTTCAGTCATAGCTCACACTTCTTGATGGTAATGAAGGCACAATGTAATGTCCAACAAGACTGAGATTGCCTGGTCTCTAACCCAGTTTACCAGTGATATTTGACCCAATGGAACAGTATCTTTACTGGAAGTTAATTTTTGGGTCTGTTTGCACCAGTCTTCTTTCCAGAAACATGAAAGCCAACAACTAGAGTAGTGAGTGGATTTGGTTGTGAACTATTTACACTGCAGGAAGCTGAGATTCATGGATTGCCTGTGGGGAATCTTATGCTGAATGCCTTGCTTTGTATTGAAATGGATTAAGATTAGAGAAGGGAGCTTTTAAACTACACCTGTTTTAACATCATAATAGGAGAGTACATTATTTTATGATAAATGCTTACTGCCATGAGCATGCTTAATTAGTACATACCTAGGAGAGCTGCAAGTATAATCCTTTATGTCAGGAATAGGTTATCAGTGAAGTATTGCCCTTGAATAATTATTACATTCACAGAGAGGTAATGACAGCAAGTGAATAATCACTAAATAAACCGGTTTCCTTACTGGTAAAATTAGTTTCCTTGATCTAGCCTCCATTTAAGAAACAAATATAAGTAGTTATATTTTACTACTACTAGTACTAGAAAGTACACAAATAACTTCTTAAATGGTTGTCTATGTTTGAAATATTAATGTATGATAATGCTGCTTCCCATCTGTAATCTTAATTTTCTATGTTTTCTAAATCTTCATATTGTTCATGTGATTGCTTTCCATTTTCACTATATTTTCCCAAATCAAGAATCAGAAGATAAAACACACCTAAATATTTTGGTCCTTAATGAAATAAGGAAATGAGGCAAACTAGAGAAACCCCAAAAACATTATGTGTGAAAAAATGTATAGATAGAAATACAAATATTATAATATTATGATCATAACATTCATATTAAGTGTTCATTTTAACTCAGGGCTAATAGATTCTTATAGGTGAAATCTCCAGAATCTACTTTTATGCAGCATTTTGTTAAATAAAATGCAAATTTATTACAATGTCGTGTGGTCTTTTGCTTGGTGAAAACATTCCTTCTGTTGACATTTGCTGAAATGTTCTTCATCTGTTTCTCTTTATTCCATCAAGTCTTATTTTTTACATATCCCTGTGTCATTTTCTTTTCCCTTGTCTGACTTTCCCTTCTTCCTTACCTTGCCTTGCTTTTCTTTCCTTTCCTTTTTAAAGAATTATGTGGCTAGTTGCTCATTTTTGTAAAAGTACTGTATAAAAATAACAGTTGAAATGACGTACATTTGCCAGAAAAATCCAGTAAAATATGCAGTCGAAAGTAATTGCTGTTTCTTTCAGTGTCCTTACATATTAACAATAAGTTAATTGGGTTCCTGGATACTAGATTTCTCAAGTGCACAATTCCTACAAAACGAGCATAACCTCATCTATTCAAAACCATATTGAACATTACCTTGTTTGTATCGAAATGGATTAAGATCAGAAAAGGGAGCTTTTAAACTACACCTGTTTTAACATCATAATGAAAGAGTACATTATTTTATGATAAATGCTCACTGACATGAGCATGCTTAATTAGTACATACCTAGGAGAGCTGCACTTGGAAATGTTTTTGTTGGAGTTGAGATCAAATTAATTAAGTAGTTGAGTGTTTCTGTAAATATCCTGTCATTCTTTCTAGTCTTTGTTATAATCATTTTAAGTTACGTAGTTCTTTTATTTTCCCCTTGTGCCCTCTGAAAAATCAGCATTCTGGTTTTGAAACACAAGATGTGTAAAAAGTCATGGCACTTACCTCATTTTCTGTCTTCCCTAACAGCTGTGGTGTACTCAAAGTGACCATTCAACTACTCCAACACGGAAAGAGGTTTCACTAAAGAAGAGTTTTGCAGTTTTAAACTTCAATAGATACAACAAGAATAATTTGTGTTCATTAGTTGAAGGTCAAGTATTATTAACTAATACATCTGATAGTCCTGCTGTATGGCAGTCTCATGGGGAAACAGTAAATGTAGTTAATGAAGGGTCATGTCTTTTTGTTCAAAACTAAAGAGGATTACTATGTGTCTAATAGAGTACTATTTTTAGTGAAAGTGTACTTCCTGATGGTTTTGCTTGGTTTTTGAAAATGATTGTGTGTTCCAGACTGACTCCTTGGTCAGCGAATAAAATTTTGCAACACTGATGATGAGATTTTTCTACACAATGTGTCCTGATTTAATCAAATAACCATTAGAACATTATGCATCATGATTACAACCGATGACAGAATATTACTTGGCAATGGTATGGTTTCCAAAGAAAGAAAATATTCCTACAGAGACCATTTCAAATACTTAAGAGCTCTGAATAAAGAAATTAGGGAGACTGATCAAGTTTCTGCTTTTTAGAGCAGGTTTTGCAAATATGGAATATACCAACAAATTTATGTTGTGATAATTAAGTTAATTTGTTATACAGTGTGTATTTGCAAATATGGTATATACCGACAAATTTATAAGTTTTGATAGTTAAGTTAATTTGTTATACAATGTGTAATGAGGTATACAATGTTTGTATTAATTATTTTAATACCTTTGTTAATGATAATACAACTTTTAGATGAATACTTTTCCATGGCTTGTAATTTTAGGCAGCTTCTGTTATTTCACAAAATGTGACATAAAAAGCAATTTATTGAATCACAACTCTTTGGAAAATATGATATGCTGGCCTTGAACTACCGTAACGAACAGTTTTATGTCTTCTTTCTTTGCATGGTCCTCCAGTCATGGTCCCAGGGGCATTGTCTATGTTGAAATAGTCAGAAACATACAAAGCATTCTGAATCACCAGGATTGATTTTATGGAGCATTGAGCCTAGATCCTAGTGAAAGTTAAAAACAAAATTTACCTCACCAGATACAGAGTTGGGGAACTATTTCAACTCTACCTCTGTAGACTAGGGAAAATATTAGACACAAAATTAGACACTAAATTAGACAATTAATTGCTGACTACAGATACACTGCATGGAGAATATATTTTCAATAAAAATCATTGAACTTTGAAAATAAATCTGCTGATTAAAATATTACCACACACTGATCTTGAAAATTAAGGTGACAACATCTGTGTTAACTAAAAATGTTGTTAAAAAATTACGCAACCATAATCCTACCCTGGCTAATCCATATGAAGGATGTTTTTCCTCACCTTTTGTCTTGTTCTGGGCCATGTGTCTTTTTCATACAGTGAGATTTTGGCAAACCTTAACAGAAATGTGAAGAGAGCAGAAATGTGTAACATGGAACGTTTGCTTTAAGTTTGTTGAGCCCTACACTGTAACTCCTCTCACAATGGGAAGGTTCCTCCCAAATAATCCTGCCTACTTCTGAGACCCTAGAATTAATATATAAGCTACTTGTGAATAAGAACAGTACTGCCCAGCCAAATCCAATTGGTCCACAAAGAAGAATTAGAATAAGATATTATCACACAAAATGAATCAGTGATAAGCCTGAAAAAGAAGGAAGTTTTAGTTTTCTGGCCATTTCTTTTTTTTATTTTTGTTAGTACACAACATAAATGTAAATATCATGATATATTTTAACCTAGAACTACTAAAGGTAGAATAATTTTTTAATTAGATGAAAACTTAAGGGCTGAGGATTTAGCTCAGTGGCATAAGTGCCTGCCTTGCAAACACGTGGTCGTGAGTTCAGTCCCCGGTACTGATTAAAAAATTTTTTTTTTTTTAAAAATGAAAGCTTACTTTTGCTGTGAAATGAACTTTCTCTTAATGCAGCCTACTGAAAGTCCTGAAAATGTTTTTTAAAAACTAGTGTATGTTTATTAAAATGAAGATATAAAATATGAATGCTACTGTGAATCACAACACAGTTTTCATATATTTCAAAGGTTATTCCAGTAAATGGTTTAACAAAAAATTTATTTAACATATCTATGTCTGCTTGCTAAGACAATCCACCATAATTAAAATTTATGGATTTCAGCCGGGCATGGTGGCTCATGCCTGTATCCCAGCACTCAGGAGACTGAGGCAGGAGGATTGTTGTGAGTTGGAGACCAGTCTGGGCTACAGAGTGAGCTCAAGGCCTGTCCTAACTGCACAGTGAGACCTTGTCTCAAAACACACACACACACACACACACACACACACACACACACACACACACAAAGATTTATGGATTTCTAAAAATTCTAGAACTTGCATGAATGAAGGCCCAAAGAAAACCAATGTGAAGGGTAAGATTAGAATAACACTGAAGTACTATGGACAGCCTTCTTAGTTTATATTTGATTCCTTACTTTTGACACAACTACTATTTTCAATTGAGTTTGTCGTTCACTGGCTTTATTAATTGTAACACTCGTCCATTGTACTTTCAACATTGTATCTTTTAAAATTTAATGTCCATTGGATCTCCACCACTGAGTAATGCCTTGTGTGTTCTGTGGTATGTATTGCTATGTACAAAGACAGGACATCATAAAAACAAGACCAGTACCGGACCGCATAGGCTTGACCTGGGCTCCTCTACATAGTAGAAAGTTATATACATTTTCCATGCTTCAGTGTCTTAATTTGGAAAATATGGAAATTTAGTGAACCTGCTTTATGATGGTGAGAGGATTTAATCAGTTATTCTATAGCAAGTATACAGCAGTGACTTCCACGTAGAAACACTCTTAAAGTCTTCTGGTAGTTTTATTTGAATTGTGATAGTCTTAAATGTCATCATGTTGATATATAGGTAGCAGTAAAATATGTGATAGCATAATTTTTCATATCTGCTAAGTAAAACTTTTGTGAAATTCTTCGGCATTTAATAACTATCTGTCGTGTCCTAAGTTTATGAACAAATATAGTGTGCTCTCTGAGTTCAAGAGCTTAATTCTCACAGAGATTGCAGCTTTTAAAATGCCCTTTATGGCTGTTTAAATGGGTGAACTAAAACATTCTTATTTTTTATTACTATGAAGGTGGAACATATGCAGATCTAATCTACAATATTGTCATGATTAACAAATGCCACTTGTCTTCCACAGAAAACACCAATTCTTCCCTAGATGTTAATCATAGTGGCTTCTGTAGTCCACACACCTTGTGAGCTTCTGATGTTGTGTTCTAAGTTGATGCTATTGGGAGACATGTCAAAGTACTAGAACCAAAGCATGAAATAAAGTGAAGCGCCACACCAATTCCTCCTTTGTTCAGGGCTATGTTCCCTGTGTGCAGGTACAAAAAAGTAATAGCTACTCTCGATACTTCCTTCCCTCTGTATATTTTAATCTCAGTTGGTTACATTTCAGACCAAAACAATTAAACAAAATAAAAAAATTCAGTATTTTAAAACTTGCAATTGGAAACATGGCTCTTTTTTCCAACCTAAATCTTAATAAAAATATTTATATTTTTTATTTAAAATTTACATAATTTGTTGCTATAATTTTTAAATTTTTGTGCATATTTGTTGAATGTGTTCCCAAATCTTTTCTAGTTTTAGTGTAATTCAAATGGAATATTGTTTCACCTCTATTCTCTATTGCTGTTAAGTAGAAACATATTATTGAATATTTAATCTTGTGCACAGGAACCTATGCTATTATTCTAAACATGAATTCATCATCTTTAAATAATTATGATTAATTTCCTTTCTAATTTGTATTAATTTTACTTGCCTTTTGTGTTAACTAGGATCTCTAGTACACTGGCTAAAACAAGTTACAATAATATATATATATATATATTATTGCCTATATATATATTGCCTATATATATATTGCCTATATATATATTGCCTATATATATATTGCCTATATATATATATATATATATATATATATATTGTCTCTTGCCAGAATTTATGTACTTCCTACTGAATTATTCTAATGAAATGATCAATTAGCAGGTGAAATGTGTTCTACGACACATGCGCATCTTAATCAATTGTCAGTATCTACATTGGTCCCAGTTACTAACAGGGACCAACCAGAATTCTTACACTGCCATATTATTAGCAACAGAAGGTAATTGCCTCAAAACTAATCTTCTCGCACCAAACCCATCTTATTTGCTCCCAGCTAGCAAAATACACATATACAACAGAAAGCAAATTACTAGCTACAATTCAGGTTGGTTGGTTTGTTTTGTTTGTTTGTTTGTTTGTTTAAGACAGGGTCTCATTTGGTAGTACAGACTGGCCTTGAACTCACCATACCTCAAACTCCTAGCAATCCTGCTGTAGCCTCTTGAGATTACAGTCATATGCTGGGATTACAGTCATATGCTGCCATTCCCAGCTTTCATTTTAGGTTTTTGAAGCAACCGATAGATTCTGTTTTCTTTAAGGTACTTTAGGAACACTGATCTATGGCCTGCTTTAAAATCTGAGAGAACAAAATTATACCTTCCTGGTGAAATTTGATATCTTTCCAACTACTAAATTACTGAAATGCATAATGTTTTAAATTTACATAAGACACATTTAACAAGAATCATTGCTTTAGAATTTACATGTTAAGCATCCTTTATTTTAACAGAAGTTACTGCTTGTCCTTTTTCATGCTTGTAAGAATAATGTCCGCTTCAACTTCAGTCCTGTTCTCCAACACACATGCCCAAACAAGAATCAAAAGCAAACTAGACAAATCAAACACACTGGTCCAGGACACAGACTTTCTGAAACCGGGCATGGTTACATGCTTGGAATCTAGCTGTTGCCAAGGGTGAAGCAGAAGGATCCATGGATGTTCCAGCCAGTCGGAGCAACTAGGAACAACTTGATTTTTTCTTTTTTTTTTGGTTTAATCTTAGAAGTGAGACAAAGGGATAGCAAAACTGAGAATGAATGAGTGGAAGGAAAGCTTTCGTGGGTAACTCACAGTGTGAAACACAATAAAGCAGGAGGTGCAAAAAGGACAATAGAGAGTCGCACGGTGGACTGAAGAGGAGCACGAGGCACAAGTGAGTGTTTCCAGGTCCTCATTTTGCTGTGTGCTCAGTCACTTCATCTGTGCCGCATACTGGAAGCCTAACCAGGACAGCCTGCGAGATCTAACTGAGAATGCCGCGTTTAAAGACACAAACTGGTATTAGCAGAAGGCTTCTGATGCTCATCTAGATTTAGGATATTTATAAAGCATTGTTACAGATATAGTGTGCTTTGCTGCAGTTTGATCTTTCTATCCTATTTTTAAGCACGACCCACATACTACAAAATTCTTTCACTTTTCATTCTTCAATACTTTTTACTTTCCATGGTCTACAAAATCTATTTCAGGGTTTACTTGGAATATAACTAACAGCATGCTTGCAATGAATTTAAGATGAAAACCCCAAAATTTTAAAAATACCAAACTTATGCCTTATGGTTCATTTTTATGCATGAGTTATATTAAGTGAAAATTTTGGGAAATAACTTATAAGGAACTTACAGATTTCTCCTTTAGTGATCATACTGTTATTAAGATCACATGATTTCAGGGTACTTATAAAATTGTTGCGTGTCTTCTCCCAGTTAATGATATTAGAATTAAGAAAGATAATCGGTACTTAAGAGGATGCAGAAACATTTTGAAGTTTCTCAACCACTGTATAAATAACACTGAACTTATTCTTAATTAAATCCATTTGAAGGATATTAGCTTAATTTGGAGCAAATAATTGCTGGCAATTTTAACAAATTTTTCAGGAATTAACATATAGGCACAAACTATAGATGTTGAAATCCTTAAAAGCAAAGCATAGCACTTATTACAAGTACATTAATAATTTGTTTAAATCTTTAAAAATTTACATTAAGTTTTGATTTTTGTATTTAGCCTTCTCTATGTTAAATGATACAGTGTATTGCTTTTATAATTACAGGCTATTATAATTATGACAAAAGATATTAATTTCAGGCTATCATAATTACAGATCAAAGAAATTAAGTTTCTCAGAATGTAGCTTCTGCTTTGTATGGTGGTACACACCTGTGATGTCAGCACTTGGGAGGCCTAGGCAGGAAGATTGTGAGTTTGAGGCCAGTCCTGAGACTACGTAGAAAGTTTAGGTCTGGCCTGACATTTGGAATGTGTAAAGAGAAACTGTCTCCACACAACTGCTGATTCTAAAATATTTTTAGAATTGGACCAAAAAAGTTTGTGCAGTACACCAGTTTTCATATTGTTTTTTCAGATTGTTGCCTGGGAAGCATCATAGAATTCACAGAATCATTAGGTAAAACTTGTACATCAGCATAATTTTCTGTTTTATAGTCTACATTTACTCTATATTATGGGCCTGCTTTGAAAGTTGGCTGCCAATGAAGAACTTAAGGGAACACAAAATACTTCACATGGAATTTTTTAGTCTTATCCTTGTCCTTCCTGTAACCTGCAGCAAAGTGATCACTACCATCAATGTAACACTGAAGAAATAGCATCTTATCTTTCTCAACTGGAAGGAAATCAAGAGATGGAGAGAAGAGGGAGGGAGGGAAGATAAAGCCTATTAAAAAGGAATTAAGATATGCTATGCACAGGTACCAATTGCAAAGGAATGTAAACATTATGTACCACACACTTGTACTAATAAAAGAAATGGTGTCACATACTTCTACCAATATTATACATGAAACTAGTATTTGGATGAAGTATGTGCATGAATGAATGAACAGAACATGTTTAAGAGAAAAATGAGACGGTAACACTAAATTTCAAACTTTTGGTTTGCTGTCTGATTTGTAATTTCGTAATTTAGTTTGAGGGCTTTTTGGCTATTACTGTATTTCATGTTAATGATATTCCTTCACTGAAATACTGGCTTGGGTATTTCCAAACATAAGTCTTTTAATATTTACAAATATTTTATATTATTAAAATAATTAGTAGCTTGACTAGAACTGAGGAATTAGAGTGAAATCATTATACAGATATCATTTACATATGTATGAAATACAACTAAATATATAAAAGATACATATATTAAAAAGTGAATATGTGATTGAGAAATATTTTTAACTCTTCCCAGTAAGACTCTGAAAGTCAGAGTTGAGTAGATTTTTAATCTGTAATCAAAGGTAGACCAGGTAATAGTCACATAAGTATATCTTACAACAAGTGAATGAATGGATGTATGGAAACTTACAATTAGAATCTCAGCTGTCAAATATTTGGAACTTGCATTGTTACAATTAACTTGTGTTTTAATTATTTTTTCATGTGATTTAAATATTTGTCACTCAAATTACTGAAAATTTTATGAATTTACGTCTGATTAATATATATATATCTATATATATATATATATATATAGATATATATATATATATAATCTTTAGAAAACCAACTAATTTTAAAAACTGATGGTGTATAGCAAATTATAGTTAAATGCATTAGGTTAAATTGTTGGTGTGGTGACAAAAGGAGTTCATTCAGAGTTTCAGCCTCTGTTAGAGATGTGGACACCAAAATTTTGAAAATTGTTGTTTTCAGCCATATCTAATTAATTCTAAAAGAGTTTGATAACTTAGTACATCAATTTATATATTCTACTTGGCAAGAAGTAAATAGTACTATTAGCTGTGCTGGCTTAATCATCCAAGAAAAGTAGATCATTTCCTCTATGGTTTATGTCAAATCTGACAAATTGATCGTTCTTGGAAGGCTTGCTAACTATTCCCATTGGCCTTTTCAGTCTCACTGATTAGGCAAGCTCTTTGCATCATGAAATCTTGCTGTTACAAAGACTGTAGAAAGGAACTTGAGGTCCAAGAAGAAATAAGCCTATGAGCTTCATGGCAAGGGCTTAGTTTGAATCCTGTCAGGACCTCTTTGAAGAATTATTCATGTTCTCCATGCTACAATTTCTTCTTCTGGCAGGTGAGGATAAGGAAGGAGTCACTCTGCACAAGAAGTAAAAATCAATTTCATTCAAATTTACCAACTTTAAGCAAATTTTCAAATAAGAAGGCAGCTTTTGAGTCATGTTAGAAAGAGGAAAATTAAGTTTACTTGCTGAAGCTTTACTTGAAGATAAGGCTTGTTTTATTCCATATGAATTTCTTCTAGGAAAATCTGATTTAAATCACTGTATTTAAGCAAATGGCATTGCCATTGTACTTCCTGCTCTAAGACTTGGCCACGCTACACCGCTTTTGAATCATGTAATACCTTTCCAATGTGTACATCTCTTTGTCTAAACCTAGAATCTAGTTCATTTTTCTTCTAAAGCAATAATGCACCTAATCTTTTTCTCTTTCGGGTAGTATCTTACATTTTTCTCTTAAGAGCTATTTTTCTAGTTGGATATATCCATTTTCCTATTCTTTTTGTTATAATTACTGGCACATTAATGGTATGTGTAATGGGATTTGCTGAGGTATTTCCACACGTGTATGTCATGCAGTAATTCTCTCCGTTCATTATCCATCCTATCTTCTTGCTTTCCTAATCTCCCTGACCCTCTTACCCCCTTTTTCCTGCCCATAAGTGTCTTAGTCACTTTTTGCCTTGGTGAAACAAAATACATGGTGATACACACTTCTTAAAGGAGAGGTTTATTTTAGTGCATGTTTCAGTCCAGAGTCACCTAGCACCAAGGAAGAAACCCATGGCAGGGGCCATGGCAGAAGAAAGCAGCTCATGGCATGGTGGACGGAAAGCAAAGAGCATAAATGGAGAAACCAAGGAGGGTCAGAAGCCCTTCTAGGCTACAACCCTCAGTGGCCGATTTCCCACTGTCTGAATCAGCCTGCCAATAGCAAGCCTGTTATCCTACACCCCTAATCCAGTCACCTTCCAAACATAGGAGGCTTTGGAGGCTGTTTTATATCTATACCGCAACCTTCTCCCGGCCTCTTAAAGACTCATGCACGTCTATGCAAAATTCAATCATTCTGTTCTTAAACGTCATCAGATTTTAAGTTACAGAATTACAGAAAATTTGAATTCCAAAGTTTCCTCTGAGTCTCAAAGGCAAACTCTTAGCTCTGAGCTTCTGTAAGAAATGAAATAGTAAGTTAAACACTGCTGACCTACAAAGGCACAAGGAGAAATGGTGATAGAAGCCGGTGGGGGTAGGGGGAGACAAGCCTCAAAACAAGAAGGGCAAACATTAAATCCTGCATTCTATGTCCACTCCATGGAGCAAGTTGTAGCAATGACGGTGAACTTCAAAATTCTTGTGAGGTCCTGCTGATTGCATTACAGATGGTTGCCCCTCTCCTGGCTTCTTGGTCTGACTTTGCTTATTCCCATGGCTTTTCTGATGTTAACATACACATTCCTGTCTACTCTAACCTCCTGGAGTCTTAACTGCATTTTCGGCTTTACTTTCACAGCTTCACATACTGCCCTCTTCAGGGCAAAAAGCACAGTGGGTGTCCTGATTCTTCTTACTTCCCCATGACCCTGCATCTTGCATTCTAGGTGTCTGTAAAAGCAGCACCACTAGGATAATGCCAAAGTCTGTCACTGTGTTTTCCAGGCTGTTTTCCATCATAGCTACAAAGACGTGTGTGTGCATGAATGGCTGGGCAGGGTGAACTCAGTCTCTGGGAATAATCCCTCAGATGGTCCTCTTACAACAGAGTAGCTGGAGAATCTCTTTTGTAAGCAAATTCTTTCACTTTTATAGGTTGAAACATGGAGTCTTACTGTTTCCTAAAATGCCCTTAAGCTTTTTTCCTATTGTCCTTCTCCAAAGTACATCCTTTTAACGATTATGTTTTCAGTAACCAAGCTCTCCTCAGCTCCAACACTGGAGGTCCAATCTTTACCTGAGGTTCTTTTCTGACTGAACTCAAAACTTTTACAGTTATTTGGAGATGCTAAATGCTGTTGAACTCAAAGTAGAATTGGCTAAGAGCCTACAACTGCATCAGTATCACCACCTGAATGTTGGAATGCCATGATATTTATTCTACCAGATTAGACGGCCCTTCATCTCAGTCTCCTGGCAAACTCTCAGGACATGAGCAAAAGGAGGAAGCATCATAAGGCTGCTTCCCCAGCTGGTATCCACAAACATTTCCAAATTTCTCCAGAGAACCACTTCAAAATCTTTGGAACCATATAGTCATGTAGCATCACATCAAAGAACTCATTCCTTAAAATCTGTATTAGTCACTTTCCTCATTGCTGAGACAAAATACTGGACGACTTAAAAGAATATTTTTGCTCATGTTGCAGTTCAGGTTTGGTTGTCTCCAAGATGGTAAAGGGGGACGATGGAGACTTGCTCATGGCATGATGGATAGAAACAGAAAGTATGAAGAGAGAAATCGGGGGAGGAAGAAACCCTTGCAGGCCTTCGTCCCTTGACCTGTCTCCTCCTATCAGTCCCTGCCTGTTCACTCCCATAATCCATCACCTTCAGAAGACATGAGTCTTGCAGGCTGTTTTTGATCTAAACAGTAACACTAAAAATACCTTTTCTACTTGCTGTTCCTCCTTTTTTAAATTTCCACATATGAGAAGACAGGGTACATTTCTGTGTCTGGCTTGTTTCATTTAAGTAGCGTGGCATCCCTGACTCCCATCAATTTCCCGACAAATTGTATGATTTTATTCTTATTTACATTTTAATAACCATTGCATATATCTAGCACATTTTCTTCATTCACCTGATGATGATCATTTAAACTCATTCCATATCTTGGTTATTGTGAATAGTGTAGTTATAAACATAGGGATGCTGACATCTCTTTTCTATATGTTGACTTCATTTCCTTGGAAGAAATGGGATCACTGGCCCATATTGTAAATCTATTTTTAGTTTTGTGAGGAACCTTCATACGGCTTCCCATGGTTATGGTGCTAATTTATATTCCCACTCTGTGTATAAGGCTTCCTATTTCTTTGCGTTCTCATCAATGTAATTTTTTTTTGACATAACCATTCTACCTGAGGTGACATGGAATTTGATTATAGTTTCTATTTGTATTTCCTGATGGCTAAATGATTCTGTTCTTCTGGAGCTAGTTCTTTTTTCCTAGTCTTCATCAATCTTAATTGAAATTCTTTAGTGAAATTTTTATGTCCTCCTTATTCTATGGTCTACATAATGGGAGAAACTCCATAAGTCATGGTAAGTTTTCTGTCTCTAATTTCTGTGCCAAAAGTTCGTATCGTGGACGTTCAACTAAAGTAGGTTGTCAAAACAAGACTAATCCATTTAACATCTGTGTTACAAATTCTGCTCAGATTTCACTGTTGCATGATAGATCTTTCTCTACAGAACCTGATTCACTTATGATATTATAATTTGACCCTGCCTTCCTGAAACAGGTATTGTATGTGATCATCACCAGCTTACTGCAAGATCTAATACCAAGCCTTCTTGGCATATCTTCATTTTCTCATCTTTAAGCAAAAGTTGTACTTTGTCCTCTCTGTCAGAAACATTGGAGATACAGCTAATATGTCCCGACAAGCTTGACACTTAAAACATTTTCTTTCTTTTTTTCTTTGCTATGTATAAAAACATTAATAAACATAACCAAAAATGCCTGAATACATTTATGCTGTTATTAGTAAAATTCAACTTAAGATTCTTTTTCTTTCCCTATCATTTGTATTTACCTTAAGTTATTTTTTGCATCTAGCCTGAATTTATGACTATTGAAATAGGAATCTGTTTGCTAAATAAGGGGTCAATGCATTTAGAAATGCAGGATTACATTTTAAAAAATGTCCTACAAGTGTCAAAGCAGAAGCATTCATAAAAAACAAAGAATTCATGAAGACAAGTACTCTCTATTTTTTTAAATCGTGTTCCTATAATGATTCAACTGGCAAGCACCACATTCTTATATTTTTACTTGACATGTAAATGCAATGAATTTCAGTGTAGATTCGAATTATCTTGGTGAGCAGGCAAGCCATTTTAGTATATGACTAAAACATATGTTTATTTTTGGCATTCAAGGTTGACTTATGGGCCAGTCCCTGGATAGATCCCATCTGGTACTTTGTTGGCTAAGCATTTATAATACTTTATATACTTCAATTATATGAATATGAAAAAATCTTCATTCTCATATATACATGATATTTAATGGTCAAATCAACAATATGCAATATTTAATGGCAAATAAGGTGAAAATTGGTCCTTTGTCTAATGTATAATATAGGACAAAGGGATTCTGACACTGTATTATTTTGTCTAGTGTACACTTGCTGTCTCAGTATCTGTGGAGCTAGGATATGACTTGAGTGGGCATCTTCTCCAGGGTCTTACAAAGCCGTAATTAACAAACTGACTAGCTTCTATGTCCTCTGAACCTCAGCTAGGGAAGACTAAAATGCTAAACTCATGTGACTGTTAGCAGAACTTAGTGTTTTCTAGGCTCTTTTACTTTGGAATTTTGCTTCTTGAGTTTGAATTTTTGGCTAGACTCTGTTCCTTGTTCTAAGCCATGTGGGCCACCCAGTGTGGCCTTGTTCTTTCTCAAGGCCAGGGAGAAAGAGCAAGGGCCTTAAAAAATATGAGTTACAATCTTACATGGCACTAGCATAGGAGGGAAACCTCATCACTTTTGCTATATTCTGTTGATTTAAATGACATCCCGTGTCCTGGTCTTCCCCAAAGAGAAGAGTGCACCAAATTCATGAAAATCAGAACTTGGCATACATGGGTTGCTCTGTTGTCCTTATAACATGGAGATAAATAACTTGGCTTTTATGGTGGTCAGCAAGAGAGGAAAGGACAGCTTTTCATAGTATAGTATCTAAAATGGGCAGAGTGTTTCCAGATGGAACACTTATTAATAACTTTCACCACCCTGTAATTTTCACAACACTTACGCATCACTTCCTGGCCATAAGTAAAATTTGGAATTTGTTTATGATATCACAACTCTGGTTGTCCTTTGTAGTGTAGGTTAGTACTTACCACACGTCTTATAGAACCAGGTTTGCTCACTGCCTAGGAATTCTGTTTAAAATCTTGCACACCTTTTATGCAGTATGAATGAGTTCCTTTTCCTTCATTTCATTATTCTTCTTGAAACCATTCTTAAATTTGTAACAAAATTTGATATTTGAATCATTGTCGTCTTCACTGTGCCTTAATATTCTCCCACCTAGCTCAGCACAGCAACCTTGATCGTGCCTTGTCCTCTATTTCTCCTTAGCTAGATTAATCACTCCTCAACGCATTGATTATTGTTACTCTCTTATTGTGTTGTTTTGAAATTCTGATTTTTTTCTTCCTTTTTAAAATTAAAAAAATTAGAAAACAGCAAAGTAACCATTCCTGTACACCCAATTCACAGTCCTCTAACCTCCTCAGTCGCACACACCCCCTAGTCAGTAGCCATCAGCCTTGAAGAATTTCACTCAGCTCTGTCTAGTGACAAAATATTTGACTATTTGTTTCTGTCTGCCACTGTGCTCTCTTTGAAACAATTCAGTTGATATTTTCATTGCTTCTAGATGATCTTTGTATTGGGCGAGGTGGTGCACACCTATAATCTCAGCACTCAGGAGACTGAGGCAGGAGGATTGCCATGCGTTTGAAGCCATCCTGGGCTACATAGTGAGTTCAAGACCAGCCTGAATTGCATAGCAAGACCCTGCCTCAAAAAAATTACCCCTGAATAATCAGTTTTATCAAAAAAGAAGAAACCAGTCACTGTATCTTACTTTACCAAACAAGTTAAATTTTAATTGCTTGTACACTATTGTATGTGTAATTTTGCAGTTACATAATACTTAATCTTACTCCATCTGTGAGAGTTTTATGTGTTAGCTTGACTGCATTATAGTTCTGATTATTTAATCAGAAATGTAAGTTTTGCTAGGAAGCTACTTCGTGGATGTGATTACATTAATAATCAGTTGACTTAAAGTAAAAGATTGCCTTTGATAATATATGTGACCCTTATCCAATCAGTTGAAGGTCTTAAGAGTGAAATTTTTTTACTGAAATCTGTGGCCTACTGCCTGGGGTTCCTGACTTTCCCACAAATTGACAAATGTAAATCAGGTTCCAGACAGCAACATGTCCTCTTCCTTAGTTTCATTGTGCTTGCGGGCTGTGTTAACTTCTGGTTTTGCCAGTCCCTAAATTCACATAAGCCAACTCATTTCAACGCCTCTGCCCCACAACCTACATGGCACTCAGAGTTTGTACCTCTATGTCTTTGTCAACAAAGGGGAACTAGTTGAGAAGCAAATTTAGAATCACTTGATGTATGTGAAAAGATTATCAAATGGGAAATCTGTATGTGTCGATATTTAAATGGAGAATAACCCTATCACAGTCTATTTTCACTAACTCATTCCGATTCCCATTTATTTAGTGCAATCCACAATCAAGAATAAGGCAAGTCTTATTTTTCTGATGTAAAGCAGATCTAAAGTCACATAAATTTTGAATTATAGCCCCATGCCTTTTAATTTCTCTATCTTTGAATAAGTTATTCATTTCTCAGAATAGCCAAGGAGTTCTTTCAATTTTCAATTTATTTTTAAGGAATAGATTTTGATTTTTTTTTTTTTGGTAAAGTAGTGGAACTGCTAATACATTGAACACACTCAATAAATTATGGCAAGATTCAAAACTTTTAAGCAAGTACTATTTGTCAAATAAATATTCTTTTATTTTGTAGTTATCACAGAGAGACTCTGGAACCTAATATCCTGAACTTCATTTAGGTGTCAAAACTGTTGATATGACACACTGTACACCAAGGTGATTTGAAAAGATACAGGCTTCACAGAATGAGGCTTTGTAATGAGGGGACACACATTGGCAAAACCTTACCTCAAAAAACCTACAGAAATAGGAGGGACAGAGAATAGGACATAAGAGCTTTGCTGTTAGCTTGATCAAGTGCTAAACAAGCAAAAGAAGAGGTGTAAAAGCATTCAAAATTTGATTCTGTATCATCATGCTGTGAAAACCAGTATTGGTTTTATTCTTTGTTCAGAGTGGTTTTAGTCTGTTTTGTATCATTTAATTTAACATACATGAAGTTATGGACAGCTATTTTGAAGAGAACAAGATACATTAGAGTAGCCTTTGTTGATTTTCCTATTGTCTGGTTTTGAAGGCCTGTAATGCCTTTATTACTCTGTTCTGTTCAGTTTTATACTATTTTGTTTTGTCTGAATTCATCACGTGTGAAGATGTAGACAGCTATTTAGAAGAAAACAAGAGACATTATGGTAGCCACTGTAGATCTCCTGTTGTCTTGCTTTGAAATTTGTGTCACTTACATTGTTTTCTTCTGATCTGCTTTGTTCTGTTTTGTTCTGTTTTGTTTTACCCTCTTTAAAATAAAAATAAAAAAAAAACATGGACTCTGACTATGGACTTAGACCATCATAGGAATAAAGAAGAGGGAACTGACACTGCATTTCTTTTATTTTCATTCCTATCAAAAATCCTTGTAATTCTAGCTATTTTGGGAGTAATTCCAGTGGAAAAGAAAAAGAAATCTCTTGCTTGCCAAATTACTACAAATCTTATTGTACTTAGGTTACATGTTCTTAACACAGAAACAGGGCCTTCAGATTTTCAGGCAGTTTACAAGAAAATTTCACACATGCACACACACACAACCACAATGATTACTTAAATCCAGACTTTGGGTTTTGGAAATTTGAAAAATGTCTGCTTGAAACTTCTATAAATTTAGTTACCACAATAATATTTTACATCAGTAATAAATAGAAAATGGAAAACACTTCTCCTTTGATAAAAGCTATTTAAGGTGATAATTAGAAAATTTGATGAGGAGGCCAACTTTAGTTAAGAGCTGGAAGAAAATGCTGAAAAATCCTCTGTAGCTTACATTTAATACCCATTTCAGAACAGGAGTTTGGATCCTTGTGGTAGACTTCCATTTCAGATTCTACAGGAATTTGTACCCCTAGAGTAGCTTCCAAATTTAATGTTAACCTGGAGTAAAAATTAAAATTTTATCTATCTAGCCTCACAGTTAAAAAAATGACAAACATGTAAGGATGTAAGCGTTTGTTTTAGGGTGACTGAAGGTGCATCTTAGTTCATTTTGTTGCTTTAACAAAATACCTATGACAGGAAGATGTTAAGAGGAGAGATTTATTTTGGCTCATTCTTTAGGGAGCTGGGAAGTCCAATAGCATCGCATCAGCCTCTGCTTGGCTTTGAGAAGAACTTCCTGGTGTTTCCACTCAAGGTGGAAAGTTGAAGAGGAGGTGCACAAATGCGAAGATGCAAAACACTGGGAGAAGCCTACATTTAAAGACTGGTTTTGGAGGTAATTGATTTTCATGAAAACTGACACACTTGTGCAAGAAAGGCATTAATCCCTCCTCAAGGCTTCACCTCCCACTACAAGACCACCACAATGACAATGAGATTTCAGTATTATTTTCAGAGGGAACAAAACACATGCAAGCCATAGTTCACAATCCAATGAGCACAGGCAGTGTAATAATCTATAATAATAATGCAAATCGAGACAATAGCAATGACTTTGGAATTTGAATTTAAGTTTATTTTTATCAGCAAAATTAGATGTTGACAGAGATAGTATCACAATTAGAAAAAACAATTCTAGGAAATCATATATGTCAGTCTAGCAAAGATAAAGATGAAGGAAAGAATTACATGATCTGCATATGTTTAGTAAAATTACAGAAATACTTCAAGAAAATGAAGTGTTAGCATTAATGGAATAAATGAAAAAGGATATCTTAGAATTGATTTTAAAATATTTTATATAGAATGAATTAAAGTGACTTAAAGTAAGCCCACATCTACACATCTGACTGAAACCAGTAAACGAAAAATGAATACTGAAAAATATATAAAACTTTCTGTGTAACAGAAACAAATCCTGTGCAAACGCTAAGAACAATAGCAGTCTTCTCAGTTGCAGTAATTAAGGTAAGGGTCTATAAAACCTGTATTCAGAATCAGAGAAATGCTGTAATAGCTCATATTCATGGCAGAATAATTATTAAAATGGAGGCTGGATTACTGTATACTATGTATATGTACATATTTTGAGATACAATGAACCCCAATAACCTGTGTATTTAATACATAACAATAAAAATGTAAAAAAAATTGGAATGAGTTATAAAGATTTATCCATAGAGAAATTTCAATTCAACATCAGTAAAATACTGTTAAAGAAAATGGTGCAGACTTAGCAAAAATGAATGCCGAACAAGGAAGTGAGGATTTGAAAATGTTTCGATGTGCAAACTAGTTGCTAATTACTGTATATAGGTATGCTTTAAAGCATCAGTAAAATTAAAAGTTAATACAAGAAGTTTCTCACTTTATTATGACTTTCACAACTCCCTAAACATAATTTCATCCTTAATTGAAATCATCTTCTTGTAAAATATGTATTTGTAGTTAAAAAGCTCAATAGATTAAAAAAGTTAAACATGAGTGAGAGAATTCTAGGGATAAACTTTAGTTAGAATATAGGATACTGTTTGCTTTTGAAAAGTAGGAGCATATCAATAATATTTCAAGATGTTTCAGTATAGTAAACTTATCAGCCTTAGGAAATAAAAAGGAATTAGAAAGCAGTCTGAGATAAAGATAAAATATTCACTTAATTTTAAAAACATGTTTTATAAATCAGAATCCCTGAATAGTTCATCCAGAATGTTTTTAAATTATTTCCAAAACTCATATATTGTTCATTTGACAAAGGCCACCTATTTATGCAATATATATATATATATATATATATATATATATATATATATATTACACATACATACATACATGCATACATTCATACTACTAGAAATTGAACCCAAACCTTTACTCTGAGATATGTCTCCAGGTCTAGTTTCTTTTTCTTTTTTCTTTTTTTTCCTGACACGAGAGGGTATCTTTGAGTTAGTACATTGTGCAGGCTGGGTTCTAACTTTCAGTTTTCCTGTCTCAGTCTCTCTGATTGCTTAGATTAAAATGAGTTCCACCATGCCTGGTTTTACGTTTCAAACTACTGTCTTTGGCCCATAAGCTAACCAAAGAGCCTAGTCTGTTGAAGTATTGAAGTATTTACATCTAAGAGCCTATGTAGTTACTAGAAATTTTTTCAAGTACCAAAAATCCAGAACATGTACCATCATCAAATGCTGGAGAGAGTGTGAAGCAACAGGAACTCATACATTGTGGGTGAGAAATGCAAAGTGTATCATGGTGAAACACTTCGATGTTTCTTACAAAACTGAACACACGCTTATAAATCCTACAGTTGAGCTCCTTGGTATTTACCTAAAGGAGTTAAACACATGCACATACACAATTAACATGCATTTTGACAGCAGCACTATTCATAATTGCCAAAATTGGAAACAAGTAGGATATTCTCCAATAGGTGAATAGAAAAAATATGATACATCTAGACAAAGAAGTATTACTCAGCACTAAAATAAGCTATCAAATCAGGGAAAACATATTAAAGGCATTTACTACATACAGGAAACCAATTAAAAAGACCACATACTATATTACTTCAACATTGGTATATGACATTCTGGAAAAAGCAAAACTGTAAAGACTGAAAATTTTAGTGTTTGGCAAAACATTAAAGATGAGAATGGAATGAAAGGTGAAGTGTAGAGGATTTTTAGGACAGTGAATATGCTCTGATACTGCAGTGGTGGATACATACCATTAAACATCTCTTAAAAATCCACATACTATAGATTACTGCAAAGGAAGCTCACTATAAACTGTGTTCTTTATGCAATAGCAATGTGCCAGTGTAAGTTCACCAATAAATATTTGCTGTTGTAGGGGATGTTAAAAATAGTGGAAACTATGCATGTATAGAAGGACAGGATATAAAGGAATTTGGTAGTTTTTATTCAATTTTTCTGTGACCCTAATATGGTTCTAAAAAGTATCTATTATAAAAGTGAAATCTATTGCAATCAAAATGAGGAGGAGAAATATGAGGTTAAATGGTTCTAATTATGTGTGAAAAGTAAGATTGAAAAAATTCTTTACTCAAGAAACAAGTTAGTTTGAGCATTGGTGTTTTGGTTTTGTTATGTTTGTAGTTGTCATCACTCTTATAATTTTCTCATACAGATAACAGTAGGGAAACTTTATGACAAAAGTAAAGTTACCAAGAATATAGTAACTGGAAAAGGCAGTTTGCAAAGCCCATTTATGGTTTCTCCAATCTCACATATTCACTGAATTATTCCCCATTGAATAAAATACTGCCTCTTCAGCGATCACCACACATCTTCTCTGGACCAATTTCCTGATACTTACATGTTGTGTAATTATCCCTGTATTACATTTACTGTGCTGTGTCTGACAGTAAAACTTATTCAAGTGCTTTATAACTCAAAACTTAATTTACATACACATTTCCTAACCATGAGCATTAATTATGTAATGGACTCTTAGTTTGTAGATTTTGTATTAGATTTTCAAGAATAAAACTTTGAGATAAGAGAATGTGCTTAGTAATAGTTGTATGTGTACATGTATCACTTGGTGTTTTGTAAATGTCTACATAATTTTAATTTTTCAAAATGTATGTTTATGTGTGTCTGGATACATATATATTTCTAGCATAAAATAAGTGTTCAGTGTGTTTCATAAATATTCATTAAGTGAATGTTGAGGTGTACCTCATGATAAATGGATATAATTACTAGTTGGAGATTTCAATAAGATAGCAATTTGGAACTGCAATAAGTCGATTAAAGAGCAAAGGTATTTTAAAAAAGTGCTTCATGTAAAAGTTCTCTCAATATAATATCTCATCATCACTGGCTGAAAATAAAAGTTTAACAGTCATTTCTCTCTGACTTCTTTATTGTATTATTTTCCAATCCATTAACTCTAACAAGTTAATACAAATGCATTTATATATTGTAAAAAAAAAACAATTGAAGTGCTGTATGGTATGAAGATGGAAATTATAAATTATTTAGAATGTATTTCCATCAGTAACCTCTGAACTAGCCTATTCATTTTAGGAAAGAACATTTTTCATTGCATGATTTTTAATGATCCTGTAATATTTATGTTTTCATAGTATATATTATAAATGTTTTATCCAATGCTAACAACTGTTCTCATTAAACATCTGTTTTCTCACAGGAAAATTTTTTTAACGAGCTCAACATATGTTGACAGTTTATTTTAGTCACAATCATTAAATCCTTTTCTAAAAAATATTTCTTTAAAGTAGAAATTATACTGTATAATTTTTAAGGAAATTTTTTAAAGTGAAGATATTCATGCAAAATATATGAAACAACGAACTGGTGCAATAATATAAAATTGACTTATAAATACATCTTTTATTGGACTATATTGTGAAATGCTTTTAAATTTATTTTGTTAGGGAGGGGATGTATCAGTGTTTATATCCCTATTACTACTCAAAACAATCTGCTTGATGATAAGCAAATTTGCAGTGAGCTTTATGTACACATGTATATATATATATGATAAAGTATGTATATGTATGTATGTCTATGCCTGTGATTTAGAATTTAAAATGTCTTCAAGTAATTCAAGCATTTAAATGATTGTTTTTGTTGCTATTAAAGCATGTGTTTGTCAGTTATATTTTTATCAAATTGGTGTTCCAATTATATGCCTGAGAGGAAATAAAAGTTAAGGTGGTGAGATTAGAATCAAAATGATGATAAGTTTGAATGCGGGAGTTGTATATAAAGAAGACAGAACAGAACAGATCAATCATTGTAATGTGAAGCTGAAAGTAACCTGTGGGGCTTTTTGACAGAGAGAATAAGAAAAATAAGTGTTAGGTTAGAGCCAAAATAGGGAAGTGTAGGAAGATGGAAAAAATTCTTTTCTTTTGTCATAGTTTGCCTAAGGCTTCCTGAATATAACAAAGTTGTTGAAAAATATGTTCACTGTTCAACTAGAAATAACAATGTGGATGGTGCTGTGCCATGTGTATATTTATTGCTAAAAAGGAAATCTTTAAGCCAGTGCTATTATTGTAATAATTTTATACATGGGAGAATAAAACCTACAGTTCTTAAAGATCGTGATATTAAAGAATACAAATTGAGGAATAAGATTTTAAGGAACACAATAGTAAGAAATTCAAAATTGTGAAATAGACATGTTCATCACTTCCTTTGCCTGTGGTACTGCAACTGGAACCCAAGGCTTGTGAATATGAAATAGACCCTCTCTGCCTCTGATCTCTATGTTCTGAACAATTGTTTTTTTATTTCATGGTGTAACATGCTAGTTTATAATTAGAATCTTTCTGCTAATACTGGCTGAGGCCTTAAAACCTCTAAGAAGTAAAATGGTAAAATATCTAAAAATTTTTTAAAAGAGAATTTTCTTGATTACAACTATCAAGAATTGTTTTTATTACTTTGTAGATATTTCTTTCTCAAACTTTTCTTTCTGAAACTTTACCAGAAATCTATTCATCTTATTCTTATTTTGCTTCTAGGAGGGGATTATAAGAATTATAGTATATTGAACTTAACTTTACACATGCAGTTGTTAGTTATTAAACTCAGGGGCCAATTAACACAAAACAAGGTTACTGCCTTGTGAAAAGGTACAGGTTCTTAAGATACCAGGGACTAGAAGTGTATTTGTTTGTTCAGGCAGAAATAAGAGCCAAGACTGTTTGGCTGGGTAGTTTATAAGTAACAGTAAGTTATTTGTCATATTTTTGGAAACTGAGATGTTCACAATGTATGCCTGTGAACTGTATAACTGGTAAAGCCTGCTTTCTCTTTCTGGTTTGTAGATAGCTGACTTTGTGACCTCCCAAGGCAGAAGGGACAAGGATGTCTCTTGAGACTGCTTTATAAGAACTTTAATCTCATTCATTGATGAGCATCTTTGTGTCTTGATCACCACCTGAAGTCCTCTACCACCCCATGCCATTGCCTTGGAGTTGGGAGTCCAAGCTATGAATTGGGAGGGTGGATTGAAAGACTCTTGACATAGTAAACAGTCTCCCATTTCACATTAGACCTTTGATTTCTATATCTGACATCGTTAAGACTCTCCCTCTGTTCTTTGCAATGTAAGTTTTAAGATTAGACACAAAATCAGTTTCAGACACAAAATCAGTTCAGTGGTGCTACTTTCCAAAACTTTCTTCCTCCCCAAGATAATGTCTTCTTATTGACTATTTCTGGTGAGATTGAGGCATGAGAAAGAACACAGGGATTAATGAAGAAGAATGAATTTTGAAATCTGAAGATAAATAATATGTATATATTCAGGGAACTATATAAAATGGGATGAGAATCAAATGTGGAAAAAGACATTTTATCATAATTAAATACAAAATTAATGTTATCAGAGAACTCAAAGATTGTACACAAATAGTGAGTTGGACTGAAATGCAGTGGTGCCCAGGTGGTTTCCTCTCTCACTCCTTCATTGGACTTCCTTTGCCTTTAGCTTTTATCCTGTCTACAGCCTGGCAAGTTCTCACTGCATCCTGTGTCTATCTCAGATCGTTGGTCATCAATTTACTCTTGTACACATAGATTGATTTTTCATGCCTATTGAATTTTTGAGAATAAAGTGGCATCAAGATTTAGGTGAATATAGATTTGTCTCTCTAAAAGCATTTAATGTATCATCATTAGTTTTCCACTGCTGTTCTGATAAATTACTACAAAATTTAGTGACTTTAAACAACAAAAATTGTATTACCTCACATTATGGATCACAGAAGTCTTAAAGTCCTTGTCAGGTTAGAATCTTAATTCATGCTTTCTAGAAGTTATAGTGGAGGGTCTATTTTTTTTTTTCCTTCCTTAGCTTCTAGAAGACAGCTGCATACCTTAGCTTGAGGTCCTTTTCTCCATCCTTAATGTATAAAGCTAACCTCTGATCCTGACACCAAATCTCCTTTCTCAAAGATAATGCTCTCCCTCTTATTAGAATGCATTGAATTACATGGTCTCACAAAAATAATCTCTAAAAGTCTTTATTAAGGGTACTTTAACCATGTAAGATGAACTATTCACAGGCTCCAGGCATTCGAACTTTGACATCTTTGCATTTATGTGTAGAAGTGGCATTTTTCTGTCCCTCACTCTTCTATTTCTTTCTACATCTATTTTTTCTATCATTTGTATATTTGTCCCATTTCAGTGAATCTTTCATTTAAATGAAATTTACAAAGGTAATGCTGGCCCTGTGGGTTTTCTCGCCATGTACATTTGTCACATCAGGCCTCCCCTCAGGTTGGACGTTCTCTTACGAATGACCTGTTTGACAAGAGGCCAGACCTTGAGCTAGTTAACATGTGGTCAGGGTTCACACATCACTTACCCAAAGCACAGTAACCATATGTACAGTTAGATTGGTCACTTTATTTTGATGGCGTTATGGATATGAGACATTCAGAATGTAGTGGGCTTTTCTTTAGTACTCTAATATATCATCTTTAAAAAAAATTCTGGCTGCTCTGATTTGAATATGGTTTGTCATCTGTCACACTAATGTTGAAATTCAATCCCCATCCTGAGAAATGAAAAAGTAAGAACACATGGAACTTTGAAGGCATGGTAAGGACATTGACTGCAAGAATAGAATAACCTGTTCCTATGACAAAAGACTCAGTGGAACAATGGGTTAGTTCATGGTATTTTCAGAAATGTCCTCTCTAAAAACTAGTTAGATAGGTTTCACATGCCTGCTCCCTATCTTGCAAAATGTGATGACCCATGTTGCTTCAAGGCTCTGCTAAGCAAGAAGACCATCACCAGCTGGGACCCCTCAAACTTGAACAAAAACATAAGACACAATCAACCTGTTTATAACTTTTCCAGCTGCTAGTGTTATGTTATTAACAAAAAGAGAAAAATTCTAAGTGGTCAGTTGTCTCCTTGTCTTTTTGTATAGTTGTTTCTGACTAAGGTAAAGAGAGATTAGGTAGAGAAATGTCTTTCAGGCAGAAAGAATGGTTTTCAAGAAAACAAGAATGCATGGACAGAGTGATTTCTCTGCCGGCATGTCAGCTCCTCAGGGCTGCCGTCTCTTGGGAATGTGGATGATGAAGTAGCCAAAAGTGAAGAGATTAAACAATAAACAGCAAGTGGATATAGAAAATCCAGTGTTTCGCACATTCCTTCCAGTCACTTCCTGCAGATAGTGTTTAAAGGATGTAACTCAGAAGGCACAAAGACCAGATAGAAAACATGAGAAGGTGCTTATAAGAAATATAAATTGCTAAAAATGGGGCAATAATGATAAGAAATTATTGGAAAACATGGCAAGCAGTTAAAAGAAGTATCACTGACATATATTGCCCATGAATGAGGGAAGAATTTCTGTCATGTTTACATTTTTTTTTTATTGGTATTCCATGAGCAAAGCATGGAAATGTATTAAAATCATCAGTTATAAGATACTAGCATATGATGACTTCAGTTTTTTATGTTCCCTAGACTTCAGAATTTTTTTAAAGATTGTATCATGATACTTGTTTTCTTTTCAAATAAGATTAGATAAGTAGATACAGTAATAGGGCAGATTTTTTTTTTTTTTTTTTTTTTTGTACTGGGGATCAAACTCACGACTTTGCACTTACCAGGCAAGTGCTTTGAGCCACTGAGCTAAATCCCCGGCCCTGGCAGATTGATTTTTAACAAAGCAGTACTCATAAATTTTGGTGACTATGAAGTGTAATTGTAAACTTGATAAAATAAATGCAATTTTAGTTAGATAAAGTATAGCATACAGTGCTGTAAAGAGAGGGTTCTAATCATATTTCAAGTATCTAAATTTAGTTGTATCTACTTTTCTTATTGTGACCTGTTGAATTTATGTCTTGAAATCTACAAAGTAGTTATGATGACCAGGTTTAAGAATGCCAAAAACATGACATACATTTTATAGTAGGACAAACAATCTGCAATATTTAGACAGCAAGTAGAGGCCAAAGCTACTAAGAAACATCTTGAATTGGCAAATATAAAGTCTTGTCCCCAAGTCCCAAAAGCCAACCACAGAAAGAGCAATAACATGCATAGAAAGGACTTCAAGTTTTATTGCACAGTGAGATCAATATAATTTATACATGTCATGTAGCTCCAGGAGAGTGAATAAGACATTGTATTTCATGAGTGGATTTGTAGTAAGCAAATTGAAGAAGTATCAGGCAACTGCTGGGAAGTCTTGTCAGTTCTGGGTACCATACATACATATACTTGATTAGATTTAAATCCAAGAAGTAAAAATGTTTTACAATACATAAATGTTACAATACATAGATATACTTGATTAGAGAATAGCAATCCAAGAAGTAAAAATGTTTTTTTGAAATCCTAAGGGATTTAAAATAATTCATATATGCTTTATATGCTGTTTCCTTTTTACAAAATAATAATAAAGTCTCTTAGGTGATGATGTTGTAATATCTAATGGGTGACCTTAGGAAGAAAGAAACATGATTGTCACCAAGAGGGTTCCCTAATGAAATTATGCTGACTCTCCAACATCTCCTTCCAGACCACACACTAGGTCAGAGACTGGATTTGATCAGCACAACAAAATTAGTCACGTTTTGCAGTGCTGACTGAAGTTCTCCTAGTTCATCAAGCCCGGATTTTCTCAAATCAGCAGTTTACTAACTGTGAGGAAAATCAAAACTGAACCAAACCAAACCGGGACACTACAACGAAAGCTGCATTTCTCTTTCCTATCAATATAATTTTGCTAGTGGTAACATGGTGCGTGGTAAGGCAGGCTTGAATCAGAGGATAGCTTACTGCCTCTTTGCTTCAGTGGGACTATATTTGACTGAAAACTGCGTAAGTTAAAGCTCTAATCTGTGACATTCTCTCCCGAAAGGTGTTTCTGTGAATTACACCATTGTTTATTTGACTAAAATAAGGAAATGTCCCCAATTAACTCTGACACATTCCTGAATAGAAGATGCATTTCCACTTTAGAAATGTTACAATACAAACAAAATGATGAGCCCCAGAATTGATAAAACGTATTCCGTGTAGTCCTGCCTGCATTAGACATGTCTTGCCAAATTCAAGGAATCTACATTTTTGTTCCAAAGCATTAAAAATAGATTGAACACTCAGGCAGTGTTGCTATTATCTTTCTGTTTTGGGTAGTAAGAACCTCATGGTTTTGCTCCAAATATTGCCTAATAGCATTGCTGTTTTCATTTCATATCTGTGAGAATATTAGTCTTGGATGAATAAGATTTCTCTGGGTAACCAGATTACAATCTACTTTTCTTTCTGGCATTAGATCTTCTCTCTGTCTCTCTGTCTTTCTGTCTTGTCTCTGTTTTTCTCCCTCTCTCTCGGTCTGTCACCCTCTCTCTTCGTTTTATCCTATCCAGCTTTGAAAATTAGTAGATTAAGAGAAGAGTCAAATGTCATTAGAAAGAACAGTTTGTGTTTTCATTCTTTGATCATTTATATGCCATATTTTGTAATCTGAACAACTACTTTGTAGATAACAGTATACAATGTATTAACCATTGTTAATCTCCTATTATTTTGTTTTGAAATTCTGTATCATTTTTATTCTTTGTTCATTTTAAAGTTAAAAAAAAGAAACTTCAACTTAAGACTTAAAAATATAAGTGCTATATAAATATTGATTTCAAATTAAGTATATGGACAAACTCACATTTATTTCTATTTTTTATATCTCTATCATCTCTGTCTCTATCTCTCATCTCTATCTCTGTCTCTATCTCTATGTCTCCCTCTCTCTGACTAGAGACTGAACCTGGGACATTTACTCTGAGCTACATGTCAGCTCTTTTATTTTTATTTTTACTTTTAAGACGTGGTCTACCTAACTTACAAATTTTCTGAAATTTGTGATCCTCCTGCCTCAGCCTTCCAGAATATGGAATGACAGGTTAATACTACACTACCACACTTGGCCTTTTTTGGATTATTTTGCTAAATTCATACTATCACCAATATACAGTTGGATTAAAATTAGTCTTAGGCATCATGAGGACTCCCCTATGGAATGTCATGGAAGAATGTGACAAGACTGCATGATAGCTTTTGAAGAGTGAGAGATCACTTATATTTAGTCAATTATGGCTGATATACATTTCCTCTTTACAGAGCTGTGTAATTTTTTTTTTATGCTCCCAAAGACAAGTGACAGTTGCTCTGTGCCAAGCAGTACGTACTGTTTGTAACTTCTTACCTTCTTATACAGGCAAAATAATTATTGTCCCTTTGTTGTGGGAAGTGGTCTTTGACATTTATTAGACACAGTCAATTTAAATGTTCATCAAATAAAGGTGAGGAGGTGTTTCAAGTAAGTTTGCTTTGATCTTACATCTTCCCTACCAGGAAAAATACGCTCAAATTTTGAAGTAGACCATAGGGTAAAGGAAGTAAAAAATACAGTGTATGAAAATCATACATTAATATGTTTGCAACATCTCTACAGTATACCACTCTCCAGTCAATAGTGGGATTTGCCAATCAATAGAGGGATTTGTTTTGATTACACAAAATTCTCATGTTTATGAATATCTACTGTATCTTAGTATTATTAAATGGCTCTTTTGCTGATATCCTTCTGTTCTACCTTGATATTGTAAAATGTCGCATTTCCTAAATGTCACTTCTCATCATAAAATATTTTATTCTTTGCCCTAAACTGACCAATAGATTTATAAAAAAGTATTAGCATAATTTACATCTAAATTTTTAATTAACAATGGACCTTTTTGTGAACCATACCTGATTTAAAGTCAGACTGTTGCCCATATGTATATTATGTTCGTAAAAAGTTTAAAGATATCTATTGTGTCTGCCTACACTGATCTTCATGTTAATTTTGTTTCTGTGTTTGACAGGAAAGAGTAAAAATAATTAAAATCTCAATCATTCTGCTTTCTAAATTTTATTTAATTTTCCCACATAAAACTACTGGAATGAAAAAATTAAATTAAGCAAAGATTATTCAGTATTTAATTTATACTTTATCCTTACAAATATAGAACCATTATATTTATGTCATTATTGGCAAAATGAACTCACTTCAAGGTTCATATTTCATACTAAACCAACCAAACTTCTTTTCTATATTTAAAAAAGAAATCTCCTTTCAGTTTTGAAATTTGTGCAATTTGAGAGTTTATCATCCACTGAAACTAGTGTGCTGTAAATCTGAGATATAAAATCACAAAGCCTATGAAAAGTTGTGCCAAGCATGAAATTAATACTTCTGAGACACTTTTATGAGAAATATATTAAATTCAATAAGTTGTTTCATTCCAGAACCCTGCAGAGTTTAGTGAAATAACTATAAATTTATCTCTTTTAACTAAAAAGAAATGTTCATGTTAACATTTGTATGCTGATAATAAGTATTATTAAACATTGTTGCCACATTTTGAAACTTGAACATG
The DNA here is from genome assembly GCA_004027455.1 of Hydrochoerus hydrochaeris. NCBI lineage: Eukaryota > Metazoa > Chordata > Mammalia > Rodentia > Hydrochaeridae > Hydrochoerus > Hydrochoerus hydrochaeris. Next base: position 104,946 of record PVLA01005949.1, read on the forward strand.
ATTATTTTGTATTTACAATTCTTGAGTTTCTGGAATATATGTAATTATATCTTTTCTTATATTGCAAACTTTTTTCTTTAAACCACTTTAATTCTAAAACTTCAAAAGATTCACAGTACTGAGGCTTAACTCTTATAATGAGTGATATACTCTGGTAGAAAATTACAATCTGACTCCTTAAAGATAGTATAGAATTAAAATTAAATTTCCTTAAAGTTGAGGGTTTATCCTTTCATCTGTGTTTCATTTCGTTACTTCTTTACTCTCTTTTACTCTACTTTGTAATTATATACAATTCAGTCTTTTGTCTTCCTTTTCTGCACTCACATATTTCCAGGCAACTCAAAATCAACTATGATATTTAAAAATTACCTAATACTTGCAGTGAGCAAATGCTCTCTTTGTTTGCTTTTTCATTAGATTTGTTTTATCTGCATTTCAAGAACTGGCATACACTTGAGTCTGAATCTGAATGCATGTAGGGAGTCTGAATTTGAATACATGCACTGTCTAGTTGGAAATGTAAACTGGACCCAGACTCTATGAGTGAAAATTCTAGTTCTGATGGATCAATGACCTTCAGATTACTGAACTGAAGCATAAAAAAATTTCTTTCTTCAAAAGATTAAGGAAATTAAATGCATGCACAACTTTTAATACACATTTTATAAAAATACGAGGTATGATAAAGAAATGATATGTATTTAAGTTTTAAAAAATGTCAACATAAAAGATACACTGCCATTAATCCCTCTTAAAATACTCCGCCTGGATTTGAATATGCTTATCATTCTTGCTTATGCAGTTTCTGACTCTTTGCTGAAGTAGAAATGACCATGAAAGGTAAACATGAATTGATTCAGCAGATCTATGCAGCCAGGACAGAGCAATTTAGACCTCATGGAAGTGGACTCCAGAACTGCTTCAGAAAGCCCAGGAATAATGGGATAAGTATGTTTGAAGCACAGTGATTATTTTGAGGTGAATTAATGGCAAGGTGTTCTTTAGTGTAATTATTTTTTAATTTATTTACCATAAATTTTGACCATACCTCATACATTACCATCAATAACTCTATTTGTATATGTACAAATTTAAATATTTATACAGAAATAAAGTATATAAATACTTTTTCTTTATATATATACCATCTATTACTTTCTGTTTGTATACTGTATATGTATGAGGAGTCCTTGGGTAATGTAGGCATACTTTTGAATTACAATGATGAACTTCTCTTAGACTTTATCTTTTCCCCCTTCTCTTATCTTCTTTTCTGTACCCTTTCTGTTTTCTAGGCACAGAAATAAAGTGATGGTAAGAAATGGCACATACAAAGTTGCCTTTTTGTGTAAAAGTAGCTTAAGAATGGCATGAAATAGTCACACATTTATGACACATTATAATGGTTGTAGACACTAACAACTGCCTTCACAAATAAATAGCTGATGTAGTCACCAGGAAGGCTTTTAAATAAAATTAATACAGGTGACACAAGTAATCCCTGAAGAAAAATGGAGGGGCCAAGGTTATACCTCAGCAGCATGGTGCCTTCCTGGCAAGTGCAAAGTCCTGAGTTCAAATATTGGCTAAAAAAAAGAAAAAGAAAAATTTAGAATAAAATGTACAAATAAATGATAATATATATCTTGACAACATTGGTAACTGTGGTAGCCTCATCATGGAAGTTTTATTTCTTTCTAGTTTCCAAAAGTAGATTCTTTATAGATTCTTAAATATACTTGCTACAGTTCAGGCTTGCGTGTAATCTCCATCCCCTGAATGAGGCAGAATTTACACATCTCTAATGAATGCAGAATGTCTGGAAGTTATGGCGCACATCTGTATTCCCAGATGAGAATGTGTTGAAAAATTTAAGATTTTTAAAATTTTTAGGAATATAGCTTAGTGATAGAACACCTCTGAATTCCTTCCCCAGTGCTACCCCCTGTAACCTCCACTGTCACAAAAGAGATAACACACCTTTGTATGCTGTGTCTGCCTTTAAGCCACCAAAAAGACATTGGTTGATGTCATGTTATGTCTTGGTTTTTTGCTTTTATGGGAAGCCAGCAGCCGCATTGTAATTTAGTCCATGAGTATCAGACAATAATTGCCATGCGAGTAAATTTACTGGGTGACTCAATTCTTGAGCAGATTCCCCAGATGAAACCTGAAGTGCCTGTAGCCACAGATAATGAACACCTTGACTGTAGCCTAATGGAGACTGCGAGCCAGAGGTGCTAGTAGAAATGATGACTTAATAGGTGATTATTGTTTGAGGTGATAGACTTTGGGATGATTTCATATGTTGCATGAGATATCTAACATATGATTCACACATACAATTCTTATCATTGATTACCACTAAAATCCTTTGAGAAGATTTTTATGTGTTTTTCTTTGCAACTGATGCTGAACAATTAAGATAGATAACAGATTAGGCTCTGTGCAACAGTGTCACATTAGTGGATCATGCAATTGCATAGTGCAAGACACGTGACTTTTAATTGAAATGTTACAGGGCAGAGTAAATTAAAGCTGAATTAACTAGAATGTTATAGAGTAAAACAGAATTGAATGGAAGAAAAAATGAGAGCACAGATTACAAAGTAACTACTTCATCATCAGCAGTTTGTGTGTGTGTGTGTGTGTGTGTGTGTGTACGTGTCCTGCGCGTGCATGGGCTAAGAGCGTCACAGACTGAAAATTTCCCCCTCACTTTGTTCAGTTGTGGTTCCAGCTGTAATTTATTAATACACCTGATAAGATCCCTTCGGTCAAGATGGAAACAAACATGTCACAAAATTCCTATTTTTTTCCCCAACTCTGACCCACACCACAATGTGCTCTCAAAAGATGCATTTCTTCCTCCCACTGCAATACTCAAAATGAGTCTAACTTTTATTCATGACTCAAAGTCCAGTGTATTTATTGAGGGTTGGTTATGTAAGATCCCTAAACCAGTCACACTAGTGAAATTCCAGACTTGAGGAAAGCAGGTATCTGGCAGCCCAAGGTGGGAACAACTGCGAGTCAAAGGTGAACTACAACATGGGTTCTTTGGACCACAGCAGCATCAGGTCTTATGTGCTGCCTATTTCTTCAGGATACATGTGCCTGCATGCGTATGCTGCAGAATCTGCGTTTCCTCCTCATATGAAGTCTGGGAGGCTTTGATAGTAAGCATTCTTTCAGAGACAGTCTATGTGTCATTTCTGAAAGTTTTCTTGATTGTTTCTTCCAGACTTCTATAGGAAATTATTTAGAACTCATCAGACTCCCTGGCCCTTTCACAGAAAAAATTGTCCACATTCTGCAACATAAAATGTAGGAGGCTTTTCACAGATGTTGAATAAATTATTCAATACCTCTGGAAGAAAAGAGCAATACATAAAGTAGGTAAGACAGTGATCATGCCATTTTCTTCTCATTTTTAAAATTCTTCCTCATAAATTGATGATGCATATCAAGCAATTTTTGTATAAGATTTTTTCAAAGGTTCCCTCAAATGTTAACAATTATTGAACAAAGATTTTCTTAAGCTTTCTCTACATGTAATGTCATCTTATCAACAAGTTTGTAGTCTGATCATAACAAGCACATGTGAATAAACAAGCAATAATCGGTTTAAAGATATTTTTCCGAAATTCTGTTTATCCAAATGTACAAAAATAGTAGTCATAACCAGAGAGGACAGATAATAACACAGATTCCACAGAAAACAAAATTTCCTAGCAGTGGTTTAAATCAAGTATGTGTACAATCTGCCATCACCATTTTCTATATAGTAAGTGAAAAATTTAAAGGATGAGTAAAAATCATAATCAGCTCTAAGAAAAGATCGGCTCTTCAGAGTGTAAACATTTCTCAAAATAAACAAGTGATACATCCTTGAAACAACAATGAACGATTTCTTCCTTAAAGAGTCCTGAAGTGAGTGAACACGAAGAGTAGAAAAGCAGACCCAGTTTGCCCAAATAAGCACACGTGGGTGTACAGAGATGAACAATGAGGAGATAGCAGTGAAACCCTTCCTTGGATTTGCTGTGGGCAATGCTTAAAGCGCGTGTTAAAGGTTGTTTCTTCCTTGCCAAGAACAAAGCACTTAACTATAGATCCGTTTTCACATACCGCCTACTATGTTATCATTTACTTAAAGTTTTAAAGTTTATTTAAATTTACTTAAAACTTTCAAAATAACTTGGTAACAGTACTGTGAATATAAGATTCATATCACTTGTGCATAAAAGGTGTACCTCAAAATGAATACATTTACTTTATATTTCCAAATTCTAACTAGGTATTGTTGTCAGCCAATGATTTTGAGACTTGAAAACCTGCTTACTGGTATAGCACAAAAATGTAATAATAGACTGCATCTAGACCTCAACTACACTGGATTTTTAAGGAGAGAAGAAAGTGAAGTATGTGGACCGATTGGTCAGGGACTTTTCCATGGAATAAACAAATTTCCATTTGAATATAAGTAAGGCTTGAAATATCTAGGAAAGGGCAGTTAGTAGCTCTTGATGGTGAACAGTCAGGTGTATTTGTGAGCAAGGATGATTATCACTTGTCTTTATCCAAGATAAGAAGGATCTGAAGTGGAGAAACTGAAAGAAAATGAAATAAATTGTAAATGTGAATTAGAAAGTAGTAAAATGTAGCAGGAAACTGGAAAGTTAAGTTTGGGAGTTGGGATAGAGTCTTAGCTATCAAGAAAAGTACTGCACTGTGGAAAGAAACATGTAAGCCGTAGTTAACTCATAGCTGAAAATCTGCTACCTGTACAGCATTTTTATATAGGAAGATAGAAACCAGTAGTACCCAATCTTTGCAATTTTCATATGCTAACGTTGGTTGGTATTTATTGTGAAAAATAGTATATTTTAGAAGTTTTGCTAATTAAATGATTATACATATTGAACACTTTTATATACAGTTGTTACAGTCATTTGTGTGCCTTTTTTGAGAAATTGTACACACTTCATTTCAAAACATTTAAACTGGTTTGTTTAGAAATTTCGTATTGAATTGTTGAGTTTCTTACATATCCTGAATATATAAGAAAACTAGATTGAAAATTTTTTTTCTCTAGGTTGTGTGCTTACTCTTTATATTATCTCTTATTTTATGAAGAAGGTCTTTAATTCAGTATGACACCATGTTTTTATTTTTGCTGTTGTTTCCTGTACATTTGGAGACTTGTCAAAATATTTTTGTGTACCAATTTTCTACGTGTCTTTTCCTGTGGTTTTTTTTTTTTCTAGTAATTTCAAAGTTTTGGGTCTTACATTTCAGTGTTCAATCCATTTTGACATGACTTTATATATGATGAGAGAAATATAAAAAGTAACAAAACAGGTTAATATGACATTAGTATGAAATATAAATTTTATTTCTTCATATGAATTGTGATGAATTATTAAAGCTGTTCCCATGGATACACACAAAATAGGAAAAATCTTTTCATGATTCACATTTAAGCAGATATTTGTAATTTTAAAAGCTTTTGGAAGAAATTATCAGTGGAGAACCTACCTTGCTCTCTGATAGACAAATTTTAAGAAAAAAGGAAAAATAAAAATATTAAGACAGTTTAGATCTCATTGCATTCACCTCTCTAGCTTTAAATAATGCTTTGGGACACAATACATTACCAAATCATGGTACTAAAAAGTTATTTGCTTCACATTGTTTCGCAGCTCTGTAAATTGTTTGAAAATCTCTTACATTTAGGTCAGTATGAACCATGTTGCCTTCTTTTCATTTGTTCTTTTAGCAAATTGAGCACATTTTACATGGATTTCTAATATTCCACTAAAATATTGCTAATATCTACAACATAAGTCATTATGTTAAATACTCTTTGTTTCCTCAAATAATTTCTAGAATGAAAATATCCACATTTGTCCCTTGAGTTGTACTTTGGTAGTTGTATAAATATTGAAACCTTTTACTAATATTATGATCATTAACTCATCTGAGTGAGAAAACCAATTTTCTGTGAATCATCTGATTTTAACAAATCCTGTCTTACCCAGGTTTTTCTCTTTGGGCTTAATAAATGTGGACTGAGTCATAGAAATCATGACTGAGGGGACTGAGCTGAATTCATTTCCATTTATCTCTAGTTATTATAGCCTTGCCTTGACTTCTGAATGAGATTCAGTGGATAATATCTCGAGTATTTTTAAACATGATGGAATTTCTCTATGGTTTCTCATGAACATGACTCCTGATAGAACCTTTAAAGTGGCAGAAATATATTTTTGAATCTGTTTAAAAAGTGTGCAACATAGATCTGATATTAACCTTGGATTATAAGAGAAAAACTTACTCATTTTCACATGACATAGGAATTACCAAAATTTAACTTTTTAGAGCATATACCAAATTAGCCAAGTATCACATAAATACTTCTCAGGCACAGGGAAATGGTAGGAGGATCTATGTTACTTTGATGCTGTTTTATCCATAGCAATTGATAAACTTGGTGTATAAACCTTTCCTATGTAAAGGAACGTTTGGGAATGGAGGTACATAGAAAAAAATAATTGGAAGTTTCTATTCCATTTGGATGCGTCATAGTTAACCTGATTGTTTCATTGTGAGGCTTGAAATGCGCTCTCTGACATTTGTCATGGTACTCCATTTAATCCCATTCACGATTTCAACATAACATAAGTAATAAAGCATAAGGAAAAGCAAACAACAATTCAAGTGTGTTTTTAATTCATAGGATATCATCCAATAACATTCAAAAGTTGATCTATAAATAAGCAATGCAGATCATTGTTCCAGAGGGAACTGGACTGAATTCTTTTCATCTCTACTCATTATGGCTTTGCCTTGATTTCATAATAACATTCTTAGAGTTCAAAGAAAATAGTTTTTAAAACATAAAACCCTCCCCTCAAAATCATCATTTTCACCAATCACTTGTCTGCTATTCAAGACTATTCCTTGAGGCTTTGCTCCCTTGGCTCATCATTCTTACCCTAGGAGGGCATTTTGGCCTGAGAAGCAGAGAAATTAATAGGTTCAATTACTCTGCACTAAAATCTGCAGTCTATTAGATGGCCAGTTGCAGTCACTTATTTCCAAAGGAAAGCTGCTCATTGCTGCTGAGAATAAGTGCTAACAAAGCTTTTCAGTTCTGTGTTGGAGCTAAAAATGGAGGAAAATAGGTCAGTACAAGGGAAGAAATAAGAAATGAAGAGGCCAGTGGTGGTAGATTTGGAGAGCGTTGGCTTGGTAACTGCAGAGCCAAAGGAAAGAAAGAGATCAGAAGGAAAAGAAAAGATTCATTGGCAAAAGCCTCATCATATAAATTGCAGTTACTCTGTACCCCAAGTACTTTTTAGTTTCAGTTTCTATTGCTGAAACAGAAAATTTATGTTGATTCCATCACATGCAAAAATATTTATTCTGTGCATTGATAATGAGATTGAATATGACCAAGCTTCTTGGTATAGTTTTGAGCTGCAAAACTTTGCTTAGGAAAAAAAAATATTCATTTTTTTTCTTTTTTGAGTGCAGCATATTGTATAACATCATAGAAAATTGGAAGACATACTTCAGAGAAGATTCAAAATATATTTTAAAATGTAACATCTTGAGGATTTGAAATAATCAGTGATCTGATCACAATCATTCACAGTTCATCTAAATATTCTTTTTTATACATGTGTCACATTTATAGTGCTGAGGGAAGATTTATAGGAATGAATAAGGTTACAGCATGTTTGCTTTTCCCCAAAAGTCCTATTGTGTTGGTAGCACTTGTGTTTAAGTTGACAGCTAGCTTCTCCGATGATTGCTAGAGGATAAAAGCTACTATTTGTACAAAAATTATATCTCAAACTCTTTCTTAAGAAAATTGAGCAGACATTTTTCTATTGCTCCCACATTAACAAATCAAAAACTAATGTTAGCAATGAATAATTTGCTTGTTTAAAAATTTTAGAAAGCTGAAAACTCACAATTTTCTATAAATAATTTTTATTTTGTTACAAGCATGATCGACTGTGAATATAGAGTTTATTTATAATTTATTAATGGATTATTATGTTCTAGGGGCCTGATTCTATGTGAAACACTAAAATTGTAAAAGTGAAAAACAAATTTTGGTCTTCAGAGACAGGGATAATTATTTTCTTAAATGTTAATAATAATTAATATTTTGATGGTATTATCTGATCAAAAAGGTGGCTAAGAATTTTAGAAAATGCTATTAAATTTGTTTTAGTTTATTTTTCTAAGTCCACATGATTTAATCTCCATTTAAGTATTTTCAAAAATTAGGAAAATATCACCTGTGATATATATTTTTTTATTGTGAAAATATTTTCTTTCTTAGGTGTAAAACAATAGTGGAGAGACAAATATTTCTGAATTTTTGCTCGCTGATTCTTAACTGGAGCACTTTGGTAAACATCAAAGTGCTTTTGCAAAAAGGACAGTAACACTTAGATCCCAAGGTGGAAAGTGATGTAAATGTGGAAACTTCTTTCAGGATTTAAGGAAATACAAGTTGTTGAGGCTCAGAAACCATAAGGCAACATTTATTGGTTTTTTTATAAACCATCAAAGCATAATTTTAAAAATTATTTTAGCAAAGAGCATTTCTGAACTAGCTTATGTTCACTCTATAGAAACAATCCCTCACTTTTTTTTTTTTTCCTTTTGAGACATGGTCTACTATTTAGTTAATTCTGGCATTATAGCCTGGACCTCGCTGTGTAGTTCAGGTTGGCCTTGAAGTACTGGTTATCCTCCTGCCTCAGCCTCCTGAGTGTTTTGATGGTTTATAAAAATCTATTGTATTTTTGTCTTACAGTATATGATTCTCAACCACTTGTATTTGCTTCAATCCTGAAAGAAGTTTCTACAATTAAATTGTTTTCTACCTTGGAATCTAAATGTTACTGTCCTTTTTGCAAAAGCAGTTTGATGGAGATTGCAGGCATACTCCACCATGCCAAGCCAATCCCTAGTTCTAAACACAAAATTGTGGTTTGAAGACCACTGTTAACAGTTGAAAAATATATTACCTACTGAGAAAATTGAAACAAAATAGTAGTTATAGAGATACATTCTTAAAGAGTTGAGCTTCTGGATTTTCACTCTTTTTGGGAACTGACATTGCAAATAAATTATCTCAATTCAGCAAAATGTGTTGAAATAAAACTTTTCTGGGGAATGATTAAAAACTTTCAAAACATGAAATTGATTCAGGAGCAGAAATGGATTTTATATGCAGATTAAAAATAGCTTATCTCCTTGAATTAAAAATAGAGATCAGAGAAATTCAAAGGTGAAAAATACAGGCTCTTGAAATATGATTCCCTCAATGAGTGCCAAACACATTATGTTTATATAATTCCCCATCTATGTCTAATTTTAATTAGCTGTCATAAGTTTTAATTTGTAGCAGGAGGAATGTAGAGATTCTTCATGGAGTTGGATAATTGAAGGATATATATGTTCAGGTGGTGGGAGAACTGTGGGGTGTTGTTTCACGTCTCCTTTTGTTTGTAGATCTATGTCTCCTTGAACCAATGTACATTCCCTTTTCCTTGCTGGAAGGGCGTATCCCTATGGAAAGGCCTCTGTTTTGTGTACTCCAACAATGACTTTTACTGTGTGTTGATTAATGAGTGTGTGGAGATAGTAGCGAGCCATAAGGCTGCAAGACCCAGGCTTCATTCATCATCATCACTTACAAAAACAGCAGCAAACTAAAGGAAAACACAGATCCATGTTTAGAAACTTTGAATTTATGAAATGCTTTTAAAAACCATATGATGAATCTCTTGAAGGAAAATGTTTAATACAACATGGGTAATTCAACATAACATTTAAAGAGAGTGTAACTAGTCGAGAAAACACACTTAAAATTCATGGAAAATTATTCTTTTACATTTGAGAATTTCTTCAATATATGAGACTGGTTCTTCCTTCAATCTCTGACACTGAGGAAGAGGGCAAAAAATAAAATAATAGACATTTCATAAAACACGAATGCATCCAAACATACACACGGAGCCAAGAGACAAATGAAAGGTGCATACTCATTGTCATAGTCAATAGTAATTTAATGAATGATTCAAATATTTTAAATGAGATTATAACCAGGTGGTATACATGTAAAGTTTGTTACAGTTAATGATAATACTTTGTTGCATAGAATCCTGATCCTAAATGGCATGCAAGTAATATTTCACTAATATTAATGAGAAAATATTTGTTTTTGTTCTTACCTAAAACAAATAAATATGCTCCACAGAACCTAAGTGTTTATTAAATTACCCTTTATACATCAATAAATGCGGAACATGCATTAGGTATAATGCAACAAAAGTGTTATCACTTACCCAAGGTGAAAAGTTAGCCTTGATAGGGGTTAGTTATTGAAAGAGTATTGAAAATAATCATTGTTTGGAAGAATTTTACTCTTTCTATGGTATCTCTTCACCATTTAAAACTGTTTCTTTCTTTATAGGTATTTGGTAGGTCATGGCTATCTAGTACTGCAGAAGATGCTGGTCTTTCTGCCTCTTTACTTCATTTGTATATGCTAAGTCTAGGGTTAGGTTACTTGATGGGGTGCTGCATAATTTAAATGTGTTCTGAATGCTTTTTGTAGCTAGAGACTATTTGCATCTTTATCCAAAATCATAATGTCAAGATATCCCTCTTACAACTTGGGTATTTGAGGGAAAAGCATAGTAAAAAGAACAGCAAACTGGTCATGGTGGCACATACCTGTCATTCCAGCTACTGGAGAAGAGTGTTAGTGCAAACCCAGCCCCCAGGAAATTTAGAAAGACCCTGTCTCAGAATAAAAAGTGAAAAATGGGGGGCGGTATAACTCAGTAGTAGGGTACTCCTGGATTTTGTCCTTACTACAAAAAAGGAATCATCATTTAGGCATTAAGTTCTATGTTGCTTTGTAAAGCAATATAAATTATATATTATTTGTAACATTTAAGCATATATTACATTTAACACTTTGATCACAAATTACTTGATTTTAAGGACATTTGTCTTTTTCATAGCTCAAACATTTCCCACAACTCCTGTATAATCTTATTTCTCCTAGAAAAATCTTGTTTATTTAACAAAATTTAGAAGATACTCTGAGAAAATCCTTCAACATCTCAGAAGGTAATAAGACATAATTCTTATTTTTTTCCTAGAAAAACTGATTCTTCTAAATAAGTTTAGAATATAATTCTTTTAAAATCCTTTCTCATCTCAGAATATAGTTGGATTTGCTTCTGTGCCTACAAATCTCTGTGCCTGAATCTACTATTGGCACTGACATATTGCAGAATTACTTCCCAGGCCATACATATACACGAATGTGCACACATGTAGACATACACACAAACATGCACACACATACACACAAACACACCTACACATATACACATATGTAAATTCTTTGTACTCTTTCAGCTCAATGCGGATCGGGAACTTTTTCCTTGGTCACTAGTAAATGTTAAAGTAATGAATGTTTAATACAGATCTTATTGAATTAATAGTTAAATAATAAAATGATCAAATATATATGAATACTAATATAAACCGAGTATTCAGAGATTTTTAAATTAATACTATATTTATCGGACATGAGTTGATTTGCTATTTAGTTATTTTTAACTAGTCCATGGTTTTTGTAAATATTCTAGTTCTTCTGTGTACTTACTAAGTGTCTATTAAATTATTTAATGTATATAAAATGATAAACACTCAAGGTAATTGTTAAGTGCAGTAGATCATAAAATGATATAGTAGATATAAAGTACCTTATTAACATCTTTCTCTTTCCAACCTTTTATATAGTGCTCAACTATGTAAACTATAGTCCTTAAACTATTGTACACAAAGTGTTAATCACACTGAAAAGCAAAAATGTATCACCTTTACCAAAATATTAATATTTTCCCTAGTTTTGTATTGCAAAATTATATTGATTTTAGACTAGTTTTTAATTTGCTAACAGTATAAATTAAATCAACATGAATACATTTACAGAAATAAAACATAAGTTTCAGTTTTGCTCAGCGTCATGGCAACCTTACCTTAGAAATACTATTGAAGAGAGATTTTTCAAGTGTGTCCTTATGAACCACCATGACCCCCAGGCAATGTTACGGACTCTGGTTTTTTGTCAGTGATATATTGATTTCAGAAATGACACAAATCTGCTTTGATTATGGCATTGTGTAACCTGTAACTTGTGTGTAACAAGGACAGATTTTAAGGTTAAAATGTACCTCCTGCTATCCAGGCTGAGGCATCCAAGTACAACCAGTTTGCTAAAGAATTTCACTAAACTTAAAAGAAATCTGTGATTTTAAACTGTAATTTATTGAAATAAAAATCACTGAAGAGATCTCTCTCTAGGGAAGGAGGTGAGTATAACCAAGGTGGGGGGGGAGAGAGAGAGACATAGAGACAGACAGAGACAGAGAGAGAGACAGACAGAGACAGATCTGTCACTGACACATATATGAGATGTGACCAAACAACATGGCAAATGTTTAAACTACAAAGTTTGTTACAGTAAAAGATACACTGCCTTAAATTCTTCTAACACTTGTGTCTCGCGTTCAAAACACTTGTCGCATAGTTCTTTCCACTTTCTGAAATGGTGCTGTTTTGTGAGTGTCATTAGTTGTTCTGTCTTAACGTCGTGAGGTCCTGAACTGGTTCAAAACATTGACCTTCCATTGTCATTTTAACTTTGCAGAAGAGCCAGGAACCGTATGATAGGAGATCCAGGGAGCAAGGTGAATGAGGGTGAACTGTCATGTTTTGCTGAGCTCCTCTTCCTGCTGGATGTCACTCAGCAGTAGCGTTGGTCCTAGTTATAGTGAGACACAAAGGTAGGAAGGTAGGTAGGTAGGTAGGTAGGTAGGTAGGTAGATAGATAGAGAAATTGAGAAAGAGAAGTAGAAAGAGGGTAGGAGGGACAGTAAGAGCTAAAGATCCAGACAGAGATATTTAAAGAACTGGATCAAGTGATAGAGATAGACAAGTTCAAAGTCCTGCAGGGCAGAGGAGCAGGTAGGACGTGTAAAGAAGAACTGATGCTACAGCGTGAGTACAAGCCTTACAGAGACAGATCAGTCCCTCATAAGGGGACAGATATATTGTCTATATATCTATATAGACAGGTGCATTCTATAAGTTAGAAATTAAAGCAAATTTCACACACATTTATATTTTCTGTAACTGTATTTTCATTTACAAAAAGATGATTTTTGGTTATATTTGTTGTGATGATGGAATTTTATAATAAAAAATAAGAGAAAGTGTTTCATCTTTCAGTGTAAGAGAAATTAAAACTAGGTATTGATCGTTTGTCTCCTCCCTTAATCAACTATTTTCTCTATAAATTTAAGGAATGGATTTTGTTATGTCACAAGTATTTTACAAATCTGATACACTGGGCTTTTGAATAAGCACAGTATCTTGCTTGGGTTTTTTATACCTTGTCTCTGAAATGTGCATATTGAGTGTGTCAGTGTCATAAGGCCTAAAGTACCAGGAATATATTTAGCAAAGTTGGATTCATCACTTGCTAAAAACTACAATCACAGAAAATAATGGATTTCTCAAATAAGACAGGTTACTAATATAAGTACTGATAAGGTTGAGGATAGGGAATTATCTCATCGTGAATTTGGAAGGTAAGTCATGTTGATTTGGGGAACTAAGCTGACCAGTTCATTTGGAATTAACTTAAACAAAAAGTAACTTAAATTTTGAACTAAATTATGTTAATTTCTGTGTTAAATTTAAGCTATTATTTGATGAACATTATAACTGTGGTATGGATTATGTGTTTTTAACTCTAGTGAATCAATTTGAAAAATCTCTCTAGAAGAAAATCTGTCAGTTCGTTTAGGGTGTTTAATCAGTCCTGTTACACAAGAGTCAGCATCTTTTTTCCACATTTGTCTCTATTTAAGTGAAGTTTTCAAAGAAATCATCTTCAGATTGGCTGAAATACAAGCCAAATTCTGTAAATGGATTGGTATTGTGCACAATACTGTCTCTGTTATATCTTCAAATTATGAAAATACCTAAATTAGATTTCCGTAAAACATTATAAATATACTAAATATTTTGGTTAATCTGATAATGTCTATACCTCAAATCTCATATGATGGGGGTGTATCAAAGTAATCATAAGATTGTCTATTTAGCACATTATTTACCTCTTACAAAAATAAATATCTGAAATGCAGCTTCCCGTGAGAACTATCCAAAACTTTTTTTAAAAAAACCTCAGTTTTTAAGAAAAAAAACTGTTATGCTTGGTTTGATCTGCTTCAGATAATCAAGTTGAGTGCTTCTGTCAGGACAATCTAAACAGAGGATATAGGTCTTCAACAAGTCATACTTCAAATATTGTTTGTATTTGTGTACAGTTTTAAAATATGTTTAACAAAATAATTCTTAGAAGCCTAATAATTACTTAGTTATGTAAAATTGAATTATTTGTCAGATATTTTACTGGGATTTACATCTTCCATAAATATTGGCTGAAAATTGCTTGATCTATTTTCTTTATTTTATGGCTAAATAAATGGAAAAAAATAAGCCCCACAGAATAAATGATTATTCAGAAAAAATAAGAAGTTCGAATCAAAGACCAAAAGAAGATGCCACATTTTTTCACTCCCAATTTAATCATCTTATGATTCCTATTATTATTTCTAATCACCTCTCTGTAGATGATGTTAAAGAATTAAATGTAACTTTTCTTGGCTTCACATTACTAAAATGTTTATGTTTTGAGTTCCGATCACTTATCATTTCTCATAAAACAAAACATTACTTACCCTACAAATATGCTAATAAAAATCAGTACTTTATAGAAACTGTATATTCTACCTCATACACATTTATATTATTATTGTTTTAGAGATTCTTTCAAATCTTTTTAAAATTATGTCCCTGTGTCTGGCTTACATCCTAGAATATAATGAAAACTTAGTAACTGAACATGTTGAATGCAGTATTCAATTGAAAGTCAGCTCTGTTTATTTTGGAATACATTATAATATATATTTAGCTTCCGTGCAATGAAGTTATCTAACTTTATTTTGCTTAGAATCAAATTAAGACTTCTCCTCTATTGTTATCTTAAATGAAAACTATGCAAGGAAATACAGTGGTTTATCAAAAATACTGCTAAAGATTAAGCAGTTACAAGTTGAATATCTATTTAAGTTCACTCTTCTTGCACTATTTTCTAGTAAAAGTAAACTGCAATCTAATGTTCCTTGACTTTTTTTCTGCTGAATTTATAAATAAAATACCTAATAATCACATCAGATTACATATGATTATCCTATTAAAATAATTTCCTATTTTAAAATAAGCCATAGTTTAAACACCTATGTGGTGAAAATGTGAAACCAAATGGAAATATTGTCTTTTAAAAAGTATAATTTATTTTTTAAATTGACTTTTTGGTATAAGGTATAAATAATAAATTGTTAAATTATAATAGCTTGACAATTCACAAATAATATATATTTCAAAGGAAAATATGTATGATTTTGAGCT
The DNA here is from genome assembly GCA_004027455.1 of Hydrochoerus hydrochaeris. Lineage (NCBI taxonomy): Eukaryota > Metazoa > Chordata > Mammalia > Rodentia > Hydrochaeridae > Hydrochoerus > Hydrochoerus hydrochaeris. The sequence goes on from PVLA01005949.1 coordinate 120,543, forward strand.
GAGATTAAAGCTCAGCAATGTAGTGCCTACCTGGCAAATGCAAGGTTCTGGGTTCAATTCTTGTACATAAAACCAACCAGTGAAACAAACAAAAAACAGAAAGCAGAAATGTATGTACAAATTTATTTAATATTCCTTTTTACAGGCATCTCTATACAGTTAGAGTTATTAACTTGAGTTTAAAATGCCTTGCAATAAATAGATAGTTTACAATAACAAATAAATACAGCACAGTTACTATAAGCCCCCTTATAAAAGTTATGTTATCAAATGTCCTTTTTAAAAATATATGCTTAGATTTGAATTGCATGGGGCTGGTTTTGTCTACTTTAGCACTCAGAAGACATAGTAATCTTAACAGAGTTGCATCACATTTTTTCTTCTCAAAGTTTGTTGAAAATACGAATAAAATAGTAAATATTATTAGCACGACAATAACATATCTGTCTTGAACTGCCTGTGTAAATGTGTTAATCTAAAATGCTTTTGATTTATAGTAGAATCATTCCATTTAATTGTCAAAGTCCAAACAATTTCAATTTCATCCATATTAATAGATCTCCAGTAAACCGGAAATGTATTTTGCCTTTTTATAATGAGACAACTTAGTATTTAAAAGCTTCTATGGTTTTATGTAAATTACGTTAAGTATAAAGTGAAAATAGATTTTGAAATCCACAAACTTTAGATTTAGTATGTAATCTATTTTGTCAACAAATCAATCATAAAATACTTGCAGTATACGTGTAAGTGCATTCTGAAATTGCCCAAATAATGATACAAAGAAGTTTAATGAGTGCTGTGAACTTTGTTTTAATACATTAGTAAAAATGAAGTCCCTAGTGTGCCTATTTTATGTTGTATCGCACAATCAATTACATAATTTTAAATATATTATGGTTTACCAAATGGACTTATAATGTGTGTCTCCTGCAATCTAACTTTGCCAGTCAACATTGTTTCCTCATAGTTTATTCATACTGATAAAGTAGCCAAGTGTCACGTATTTTCCTGCTGAATAATTCCATTGTGTGTGTGTGTAGGTATTGTTAATTTTGTATTTCTTGTTGATTTATTTTCTCTACATATAAATGAAGCTGTTCTATAGGTTCTTATTCATGTCTTTGTTATTCACTTGTGCAAATATTTTCCTGAACTATATTGAAAAAGAATTTTGTATGTATGTAATCATGTGTATAATGAATAAGCCAACTTCTCCCCTCACTGCCAGTTAGAATTCACATTTCTCTAAATCCATGCTACTAATTTGAAATCAGATGGTTATTTGGCCAGTATGATACGAACTAAATTGTTTCCTCTTCACTTTCAGCTCATTTTTACAAGTAAGATTTACTACTTTTTCCAGAAGTTTGTTGATCATTCTGGGTTCCTTCTACTAAATTATTTTCTTATATTCTTCATTTGTATTTTTTATCTCAATGTTAAACAGCACATTTCAGTATGGTATTTTAGAAAATCTTTACGTATTTTATAAATTATTCTTTAATTTTAATGCTTAACATTTAGTGTGGTTGACATTCTCATGGAGCTTTTCATTGTACCATCTCCATATTTGGTTAAAGAATTACACATATTTTAAGTATATACAGTAAAACTTAGAAATTTCATTTAAACTTGTAAGTCTTCTTGCACAGACATTTCACAGATATTCAATTACAAAACCTGTCAAAAATGAATTGTATCAAAAGTAAAAAATAAATCATCGATAAGTGATATGTTCACATATCAGAATCTGCAGATTTCATTTGAAAGTTATGAAAAGTGTTACTAAAATATTCATTTTAACTGTTTTAACTATATACTGTATGTATATATGATTAAATCATTTTGAATAAATTATATTTTCTTTTAAGTTTTATAAAATTTATATATCATAAGCTCCGAACTGCCTCTCCTGACCTATTACCTGGTTTGACTTCATAGAAATGAAATTATATATAAACAAATTCTAAAGTGAAAACCTAAGCTATTTTCAAAAAGCTACTTATTGAATAGTGGCTAAAAAGTAGTCAGTCTGATAAATATGCTTTACTTTACCTAGCAAAAACAATCTTCACAATGGCTCGAGATTCTAATAAGGATTACTAATTCATGTCACATAGAAACCAGGTCTCACAGAGTCTTCCAAATGTAGGTGGTTAAAAGAGCTCAGCAGAGAACTTTCACATTCAAACAAATGATTGGCTTTCTTCAGTAACAATAAAGAATTTCCAGCATGCATGATTTTTAAGGTAAACCACACATATCATTCTCCACCACTACAGTTATACCACCTGAAAATGATACATAGCTTTTATATTTATACTTTTATACGCTTCTTAGTTTATTATTATAACTCAGCTTACAATTTTTAGTGACGTATACATTTCTCATGGACTTTTAAAAAATGTCAAACTTGAAGCAGTTTAAAACTCAACAATTTGGTCATGGGGATAGGCATCGCATATTGTCACACTTTAATGTTTGTCATTGTTTAAAGATAAGAATAAGAAATTATTATTATAAGTTTGATTACCATGGAGCTTATAGTATAATTTATCATTAGTACTTTCTTTTATTTGATTTAAGTAAAAGGCAAGCAGAAATACAATGTCAGTTTTTATTACGTAGAAACAAAATACACACTTCCTGAAATCAGTGCATTCAGTTATCTTATGTTTAATAATATGAAATCTCTATTTCTCAGATTTTGTTTGCTCATTGTCATAATAATTGTATAGACTATGGGCAAGTTATTGTTTAGAATTTGTCGGATGCTTTCTGAAACTTGAACAATGGATAGGACAATGTAAACAGGAATACCATGGAATGATATTGTCCTTTCCTCTGAGATCAGATGTATAGAGAAATGTGGTGAAGATTTAGTAGTGATACCCACTGAGATCTTTCATTAAGATATGCTTCATTTCGCCACTGTACAGTAAATATTCACTTTTTAACTAATGTACTATTTATGGGGAATATTTGACAAATAATAATATTTTTATTACACCTTTAGACTCTAATTGTATTCCTTAATTCTGTGATCCACTTGACACTTATTAGAATCTTACTGTAAGAGAGATCTTTCCCTCTTTTTCTCCCTTCATTAAATCATATCTTTATAACAATATGATGAAAAGTCAAATCTATATATAAAACATCAACAATTGAATATGGCTATATAGTGGATATAATAATATATTCATAAAATTCTGTCTTTTAAAGTATTTGTTGAGTAGTTTTATGTGACAAATAAAACTGAAGAATTTAGCATTACATGTGAAAAATACCTTAAATTTACTTTTAATGTTTCAGCAGAACAATACATCAAGTATCAAATAGTGAAACTGAACCATAAATTAAGAGAGAAAAACTGTAGCTAATACACCCATATACTGTGTTGTCTATTTGTGTTATTTTTGCAAACTTTTAAGAAGATAAAATAATTTAAAAACAATGTGTAAATTATGGGCACACATTTACAGAATAAGCTTTCATATTTACTTTGTGAATCTGTAACTTTCACATGCATGAAATATAAAAAAAGGATTACGTAATTTTTAAGTCTTAAAAGATTCACAAGATACCTGAGATAAAATATATTGGACTTTAATTAGCAAAGCATGCATATTGATAGTCCATATCTTAATGCCTTAATTATTTTCACTCCCAAACACTGAGCGCTCTCCTCCTCTTCCTCTTCTTCCTCTTCTTCCTCCTTGTTCTTCTCAAAACCCCCATAGATGGTTCCGGTATCCTCCCTGTCAATAAGGTACATGAATGCAAAAGAAAGACAAAGAGGATATTCCATAGTTGAGGAACTCTGGGATGACTAGTATTTTTCTGTGGAACAAAAGGCCGGGAGTCCAAAAGCACATGACTTTTATTGCATTCAATTAGAGAGGTGTGTGGGGGTCATGGCAGAATTGTGGGGAAAAGACATTTTGCAGGCATTGGCTGCAAGGAGAAACAGCAATTTTGTACGAGGCATAAATGCCTCCAATTAACAATATAGTGGGTAGCTTGATGTACGGAAGGCTGACACCTTTACTGCCAGGAAAGTGTAATTCTTTTTAAGTGTCATGGCTTCAGCTGAGATGGTAGCTCATGTTTTAGCCTCGGAATCTCATATGCTCTTGCTCCAGGCTCCATTCCAGTCAATAGTGGGAAGAGGCGAGCCAATTCTTGACAGTGAACAGAAAGGAGACATGTCACCATCACAATCACATTCTTTGGGACAATTAAGGGAACATCTGCTTCCATATAGCCAGCTCTGCATATCTCACTTAATAGGGTTGAAGCAAATGTCCTGCTAAGATGGAAGCAAGAGCATTTATTCCTCAGGAAAGCATAGCTTCATGGTCTCCCACATTCCTTTTTTTTTTTTTTTTTTTTTTTGGCATTGTGTTTGAGTCAAAGTCTCATTGTGTTACTTTAGCTGGTCTCAATCTTGAAGTCTCAAATGATCCCTCAGCCTCCTGAGTAGCTGGGACTATGGGTGTGTGCACCACCATGCCCAGCTCTGTGTTATTCTTATATATCATTGCTGTAAAGTAGAGATCAGGGTATTTCACTCAGAGAATATATTCAGCTAAGTTTGGCAAGGAAAGTAATTGTGCGTTGTCAAAGAAGACAATGATGCAATATTTTTCTTTTTTAAATTAAGAAATCTGTAGCAAGTGCCTTACCATTCTTGTGGCACAGCAATGTGTCAATGGTCATGTGTCCTCCTTTTAAACTTTCTAGTCTTATTTTTAGAGAAAGAAACCAAAAGACTAAACAAGTGATACTTATTCAGATTTTATCTTTTGTCTTTGTGGTACATAATGGTTACATTCCTCCTCAGCAGGTGGTTTATGCAGGTAACACATCCCAATGCAATTCTCATCACTGTCCCCTTCCCTCACTTCCTGTCCCTCTAGCTAGAGATCAGATGGATTCAAGAGCTGATAAGTTTAAATAGAATAGATTCTGAACACCATGGACAAAGATAGCATTTTTATTTGCTTTTAGTAATTAACATTCAAAACCTGTAACAGAATTGATCATTAATTATGTAAATAGTTTCCTTTATCACATATGTACCAATACCATACAATGAATACATTTTTATGCATCTAAAATATATAGTAATAATCTTAAGAATAAAGGGGTACAATTATCTTTACAGTTACATCTTGCATTTTTGACAGCAGTTTCTTTCACATTCTTTCATATACAAACATTGTAACTTAAATAGGAAGATACCAAACTGCTGTCCTTATGTTTAGATAGTGATAGATTCTTACCAGTTGTGTTTTTGAACCAAGGGAAAATATGCCCCGTACATGTGCTGGCCTTCTATGTTACGTAAAATGCAAGGCAGGTTCTCTTTATTTTCTATGTGAAGAACACTAACCTCTGGAGAAATGGTTCTCAGAATTTGTTCTGATTTTTTATTTTTGAGAACCAGGTTACCATGATGTTCATTTATTCAAACATGTTTTAAGACATTCTTTTATTATTTGAGTGCAACACAAAGGAAACAGCTTGCCAACTGTCAACTCCACATCCACTGCAAGTTCAAAGATATGTTTGATCAGTCTATGACAGTATGAAAGATATATATATATATATATATATATATATATATATATATACACACATATATATACACACACACTATACACCATATATATATATATATATATATATATATATATATATATACACACACACAGAGAGACAGTTTTATGCTTTTACTGTTTCAAGAATCTCTCAGATTATTTAAGAAAAGCATTGTACACAGGGAGCTCTTTGGAAATGAGTAAAATTCATGGTAATTTAGAATTTAGGTGCAAAAAATTGGGACGAACTTAAAGCAAGTCATAATAACTAAATTGTTTATGAATAACAAATTATTTCCTCAGATAACTATGTCCTCATCGTTTGCTCAGATGAGCTACGTCTTTATCAAGATAGATATATTTGCAGAAATTTCTTGGAGGAAACACTAAATGATTGGTTTGCAACCTTATCTTCTTAGGAAAACTTGCCTGGAGAGAATGATTAGAGTTAATTTGACACAAGTGCTCTTGGTTCTCAGCTCTGATCATTTAGCCAACTAGATTAAGTTGTCCTCAATTAGTAAGGTTTAAATGATTTTCTTGTTACAGAAGCTAATAGCTTAATGCTCATCCCCACTAAGAAATTAAATTGGGGTGTATATCATTAACCTAAAGTGAATTCTTCACATTTTATTTTAATAAATAATATTTTATGAAATGTTTTGAAACAAAATTGAAAACAGAGTATTATAGTATTCTTTTTTAAGAGTCACTTTCTGAGAAGGCATGGTGATATACACCTGTGAGACCAACACTCAGGAGGCTGTGGCAGGAAAATCACTGCAAATTTGAGGCCAGCCTGGGCTACAAAGTAAGTTGTAGGCCACGCTGAACTACATAGTGAAAGACAGTCAATGAAAGACAAAAGCAAACAAACAACAAAAAAGAAAAAAATCCAAAACAACGCACACATACAAAGTTTCTGAGAAACAAACTCAAAAAGGCAACACAACTCCTTCTACATAATACTTAAATTTACTTAAACATATCTCATTTTGTCTGGTAGAAATTTCTGTCAAATACATACATATGTGTGAGCAAACATATGTACACACACACACTAAATATATATAATTCTGAAGTTTACATGTTGGGTTTTGGAGAAAATATTATTAACTTTGATTATCACTGACTTTATGACCTGAAAGGACGTACTTCTTTGCATATAACACTTTTTCTCACTAGCATATTTGTACATTGAAATTCATAACCTTTCATGTCTTTTATCCTTCACATTTTTGAAAAGCTTTTGTGTGTGTGTGTTTCAAAGACATTATAATTTCAGAAATGATGCAGATGATTAGGGTACCTTTAAAAGTAATGCAGATTGAGTCAGACAAAGGTGACTGCACTCTAAAAGATTTATGAATAAAATGTAGCACTTTCTTTTGTGATTTATTATAAGTTTTCTTGAGAGTTAATTATAAAATTTTAAAAGAAATAATTTGCAGGCATTTGGAATTCCCATTTAATGTATCAGTTTAACTTGTAAAGAATTGATTTCTCAGAACCGTGACTTCTCTGGAATGATAAATTGGTTTAAAGGAACCTCCAGAACAAAACACTAAAATATTTATCATTTCTCATGTCTATCTAGTGTTAGACATAAATAACAAAGTGTATTATGATTGGTAGCTTCACAGATCAAGCATAAATTTTCCAAGTTGGTACTGCTGTTTATACTCATACTATGGGTCTATACAAGAGTTCCTAATGCTTACATTAGAGCAAGGACCAATCTAGGAGTGAAAGAACAGAGCATGTCACTAAGGTGACTCTTTAAATTATTCTAGAAGATGTTAGGTTCAATCTGAAAAACATTTATGCAACATTAAATATTACAATCATTTAGCTGTAAGTACAAAAAGTCATAGAGGGCATTCCCTTGGAGGAAGTACCCTCATATAACTTTGTAAGAGGACTCTTTTGCAGAGCAGTTTCAGTTCTTCAATGAAATAAGAAAAATGAGTTGCTTTCTACAAGCTTTTTATGAAGATTTATAAAAGGTGACATATGTGAAAAATCTTTTAAATATGAAATGGTATGAGCACAAACCCAAGGATATAAATCAAGAGGCAGAGCACTTCTTCAATCTTCATGAAAAGCTAGGTGTCAGTTTGCTACCTCAAGATTCTCTGTCTCCTGGAGCTTTTAAGATGGAGAACTGTGAATAAAAGCAAATGACAAGTCAGGCTTAAAGCATCGTTCATGATGAAGAGAGAGAAAATATGAAAAAGCACGACACAATTTAAGGGGAAACTAAATGTAACAAACTGCATTTGTAAAACAGTGTAAAAAAGCAAAACCTCATTGTCTTAGTCACTTTCCTATCACTGGTCATAACCACCAAAACCCACAGTTTAAACAAGAACAGGTTTATTTTGACTTACTGATTTTCAAAGCTTCAGTCCATGGTTGGTTGGCGCCAGGTAGAAGGGGCATGAAGGAAGGGACTGGTGGGGTAAAGCTGCTCTGGGCTGGGGTTGTAGCTCAGTGGCCCCGCACCTGCCTGGCAAGCACGAGGGGGTGAGTTTGATTCCCAGTACCAAACAAAGGAAAAATGAAAAGCTGCCAAGCCATGACAGCCAGGAAGCAGAGAGAGAAGGAAACCTAGGAAGAAGAAACACCCTGCCAGGTCACAGCGCTTGTGATCTCCAGCTTCTGACCTGGCCGCCACCTCAGGCTCACTACACTGGATTCCTTAGTAATCTCACCCTGCAATGGGTGTGCACCTGTTTCATCCAGTTACCTTCCAAAATGCCCACCTCTGAAAACATGCTGCAGGGACAAGGCAGATCTAAACTGTAACAGTCACAAAAGCAGCTGTGTGCATGGGTAATGAAAAAAAGTGTTCTTAAAGGTTAATTTGTCAGATAAAAATTATTATTTATCAAAATGAATAAAAAAAGGAATTGAAGTTTCTGTTTGTGTATTATGGATCTGTGTCTTTTTGTTACACTGATAGACCATGGCTGTGTGTCCTGTGGATGTTGAATTTGAATTACTGAAATGCAAGAGATTGTCCAATGTTTATATTTGGATCATGAGGTCATTTTGAAAATATAATCTCCTCTGACAGATATAGCAGAATATCTGATTTATTAGTTTACACATTTGGACATCCTTTTTTCAAGTATCAAGTACCTGCTGTTTGTTAGGGTTTGTTTGAAGCAATATAGAAAATTATGACACAATATGAATCTTATCACTTGTGTAGTTTCTAGTCTTATTCACCACACTGGATTGTATTAGACTATATATATATATATATATATATATATATATATATATATATATGAAGTAAAACTTGAAAATGTGTCAGCCCTCAAGTTCTCATAAAAATCACTAGAAATACTACTGTCCAAGTAAACTAATTTGCGGCTATAAAAGGGATATGCTGGTTATTTTTATATGTCAACTTGTCTAGGTCACAGTACCCAGCTATTTAGTCAAAAATATCTGGGAGTCATTCTAAAGGTATTTTTTAGATGAGGATATAATTTAAATCAGTAGAGCTTGAATAAAGCAGATTGCCTTCAATAATACAGTGAGCCTCATCAAATCAGTCGAATGCCTTATAAAACAGCAGAGCTTCCCTTTTGTATGGGTAAATCTGCAGGCAGACCTCCTGAGAACTTGAAGTGCTCGGAATTTACAGTTTATCAGTTTGCAGTGCAGACTGTGGATTTACCAGTCTCTAAAGCTGCATAAACTGATTCCTTAAATGAATTCCTCTGTATATTGCAGTATGTACCCCATTCATTCTCTTTCTATGGAGAACCATCACCTATAGAAGAGATAACATGACTAAAAAGAACTTAACAGTATCTCGAAAGGGAGGAATCAGGGACTCATATTTGTCATACAGCTGGAAAATTCAAGAGCTACTTTAGACTGGGCAGAGTGTGGATTGATGAGTGTTTGCGGGAGGTAGAACTGAGGCAACCACTGATAGACTAAGCCTTTAGTCTTGACAGATAAGCTACTGCAATTGTCCCATGTCTTCAAGAAGCAAGTGCTCCTGTGGCATGCACCTGTGTTATGTGCCTAAATCTCATGTTTGTTAGCTCTGCAATGAGAAAATATTTTTGGAAAGCCACCAAGAAAACATGTGTTTTCAAGTGTAAAATGTATATGCGTATATCTGAAATTGGAGGGAAAAACAACAAAACAGGGAAGACAAACTGTTTATGAGAGCCTCTTTAAAAACAGCATATTTTTTTTTCTGCATTGGTAAAACAGGGTAGTTAGTGACATACTAACTAAATCACAACTCTAGCTTACTAGTTTTGATTCCAGTGATTTGTAACACTGTAAGTATTTCTAGACCAAAAAGCCTGAATTTGCAGGACACTTCTCATGTGATGTTCTGACCTTCATTTTATTCAGGTAACAATATTCTGCTATTTCCTTAGTGTATTATGCAAATACAGGATATGTATGCTCAGAAATTCATAAGTATAAGTTCTTCAGGAATGATAAAATGATGGTAATGTATACTTGGGGCAAACTAGAGAATGATTAATTTATCAATAACTATTATTTGAAACATTGCATATAAGGGTGATTACTCATTCTGTTCTCAGAACTTGGTACATAAATTTATAGCCATTTAGTTGAGGATTAAAAATTGATCAATTCATCTAACATACTTTGTAATTTTGAAGATTAAACACTCAAATACAAGGGTAAATCTTTGGACTTTAAAAGATGTTTTATTCTATTATTATAGCAGAGTTGACTTTTTGCTTTGTTAATACCACATAAACTGACCAATAAAAATTATCATATTTATTGAAAAAAATTAAAAGATCACATTCCAGGAATAAAAAAGAAAACGTCCTATATAATAAGTGTTAACACACATAAAAGTTTTAACCATTTTGGTTACAACTTTGCTTTTCATCTATAAATTATTTTTTCATGCTTTTTTGTGGGGTAGTACCATATGCACACAGAGGTACTTTGCCAGAATTGTGTAAAGTAGATGCCAAAATCCTTTCAAATGGCTTTGCATTGCCTTTATCTGTGTTATCAACCTAACTAACATACAGAAATTCTCCAAAGATAATAAGTTTAATTAAGAATAGCAGAACAACAAAATGGGAAAATGTATGTCACAGTAAACTATGGGCCTCTGCAGCGACAAAAGGAAAACCAGGATTTTAAAAGATAAGTTTGAAAAGTGCACTTACAGTATTTCAAAACAGAGGATACAACCTAGACTTGTCACAGAAATTGTTGTCAGTTTCTTAGTGGACACTGTGAGGACGTGTTCTTGTATATCTAATCTATCTGTGGTCCTTGCGATTCATGTGTCAAGTAGCAGTTTAAATAGTTTTGGTGAAAGCTCTTCAGAGAGCTTATAATGCTTTATGATAGTTGTAAGCAGTTGTTACAATCAGCCTGTATTTGGAGGACCATCTCCTCTCAGTCTTCTATGTTGATTTTCTTTGGGTTTTACATAGTCAATTCCTTCCTGATATTGACAGCACTCAAGCTAAAACAATTGAACTGTAATGTGTGTGCTATAAAAATAATGTTTGTATTTAGTAAAATTAATGTTGTGGTGCTCTCACCTTCACACTCCTTGGGCACATAGGTGGCAGAGCGTTCTTGCCACAGGTATCAGCTGCTGGTACTATCAGTCTCCAGCAGCGCCTGTGTTAATTATCTTGCTATAGTGGCTCAGGCAGATAGCAATCTTTCTCAAAGCGCAGACAGATTTAAAGAGCCAGAATTAATTAAAATTGATTCACGCATTCTGTCGTGTAGAGGTGAGCTGGGAGTCTTTTCTGCACCCCTCCCCACTTCGTGATGTTGTTCTACAATGTCCAGGTAGAACAACATCACCTGGAATACACAATTCCCACCTTTGGAATACTCAATTATGGAGCTTGTCTGGGATTATCCACAGTGATTGGCAGTGTAATGCTTGACAGGAGGTTAAAATTTATTTCATTTAAGGGATTTCAAGAGGGAGCAACCCTGTCTTCAAACTTTCATGAGTTGTTATTGAGATGAAGACAAAACTGAAAATCCAAGGTCACTAAGGATTATCAGAAAACTTGCAAATAAGTTACACATTGTAGTAGTTAATTCTTCAATATTATATGTTTTGAAAAGACATGTAAATTGCTTGAAACAAAGGCAACAAAAGTATGTTATTCTGTATGTTACCAATCTTTATTTTTCCTTTAATCAAATCACTTGAATAAAATACTGTATACATGATTATGACAAATAGATAAGAATAAAATGAACTGACAGTTTTACATGCTTTTTTCTCATATATATATATATATATGTGTGTGTGTGTGTGTGTATGTGTGTGTGTGTGTGTGTGTGAGTGTGTGTACAATAATTACCAGTTTGTGTGCTGATTTTTTCCCCAAGGAAATATTAGAGTCAATTCTGAGCTGCTGTAACAAAGAAGCCCTATCTATTTAAGCAAACTCAATATTCCTTTCATGGAGACAGTCTTAAGATTTAAGAAGCGTCTGTATAACAATTTATAAAACAATTCAGAAGATAGTATTGTAGGGCTGGAATAGCACTATGCCATCTTCATCTTCAATAAATAGATTTGTCTACATCCGCACATGAGGACAAGTTATCTGGAGGATAAGAATAGCAGGAAAGTTTTGCTAAAACACACGGACTTTAAAAACAGGATCCTAATTTTGTAAGTAGGGTAGTTATATAGTGCAACATGCACATTCATCACAAGGAATATTCTGTCTTCCTTGGTCCTTTTGTTTTCCCTGTCTCTCTCCTCCTTTTTGTCTAGATCTTTATATCTTCAGCTCCCTTTCTCATTTGCACACAATCTAGGCTTCACCTTGATGCTTTCTGAAGCAATTCTGGAAGTCCTCTTTGAAAATATCTTCAGAAGGTGTGAACAAAAGTCAGTAAATGCTGATCTGAATGCCGTGCACAAGAAAGGCGGTGTGTAAAAGCGTTCAGTGTGTCTCATCCTCCTTATTCACCAGATTTAGCACCTTGTGGCTCTTGACTCTTCCCAATGTCAAAAGACCCTTTTAGGGTGTTTTGCATCCATTCCATATATCCAGGAAGCCAAGACAGAGCAAGTAAAACAAAAAGATAGAATAGTTAGACAAGTGCTTCACAAAATGGCAAGAACAACAAGGAAGAATATTTAAAGTGAGAGGGAGTATTTTTAGGGATAATATGTCTCTTTTCTCTCTCTCTCTCTCTCTCTCTCTCTCTCTCTCTCTCTCTCTCTCTCTCTCTCTCTCTCTCTATTCCTCCCTCCCTCCCTGCCTCTCTCTCTCTCTCTCTCTCTTTTGATATAGGGAATTGAACTCAGGACCTTGTGCTTGCTGAACAGGTGCTTATGGCACTGGGCTATATCCCTAGCCAAAGTGTCTGTTAATGTACTAGATGTTACATACTGGATTACCACTCTGGATAAAAGGATAACTTGAATAAATTGTAAGAGAATGGATGTACCTTGAAATCATAATATTAAATGAAATAAATGAGATGTGCAGGCTTAACTATTACATGATTTCTCTTATATGAGAAACCTAAAGAGCAAAATTAAAAACTGACAATAGTAAAAGGGAGCTAGATCTTTCGCAAATGGAAAAGAGACCAAGAGATGGACAGAGGGAAAATATTGGTGGAGGCAATGTAAAAAGAATAAAATTGAGTTGTGAATATGTACCAACTCTCTGATGAATGTAATCTGTGGTACTGCCCATATTCTAATAATAAAGATTAAAAATAAGTTTAAATATCTAATGCAGTTTTCAGTACCTCTGATCACATTGTGTTCACACATCCTGGGCCACTCACTAGGCAAGAGGTTCTGAGAAGTTAAATTCCCATCACAAAGGAGATGATAGGTATTAGGAAAAAGCTAGTATCAAAATGGAACCCAAAAGTCTAAGCAACGATTAAAATAATTAAGTTGAAAAACAAGAAATGGTCTCAGCTGCTTTATACATCTCACAAATCTTACATTCTTTACACGTCAGAAACTCGGATCTCTACACACCCTGTGCTCCCCACCCGTCTGCAGCACTCATCACAGTGTTCCGCATCTTCCTGTGTGCTGTTTACCCACATACCCCCAACCCTGGCCTGCCATCTCTGAATCAAGATATCCTAGAGTCATTACCCCAGTTCCTGTGTGCTGTTTACCCACATACCCCCAACCCTGGCCTGTGATCTCTGAATCAAGATATCCTAGAGTCATTACCCCAGTTCTTGTGTGCTGTTTACCCACATACCCCCAACCCTGGCCTGTGATCTCTGAATCAAGATATCCTAGAGTCATTACCCCAGTTCCTGTGTGCTGTTTACCCACATACCCCCAACCCTGGCCTGCGATCTCTGAATCAAGATATCCTAGAGTCATTACCCCAGTTCCTGTGTGCTGTTTACCCACATACCCCCAACCCTGGCCTGCGATCTCTGAATCAAGATATCCTAGAGTCATTACCCCA